>OZ005737.1:43751577-43869077 GCA_963930755.1 Eudasyphora cyanicolor | reverse complement strand
AAGTTAATGATCTTAAGTTTAAGTATGAAATTTGCCCATTATTAATGTTATTTTATTTAAATTATGTAAATTCCACATTTAAACTGAAGACAATTAACTTAATATTAAGTACTTTATATAATCTTGATGTTAAGTAAATTATTTTATGATTAATTAGTTATGATATAGGTATACATTTTTTCAAAATCAATACAAATTCCTTTAATATTTCTTTCAGTGTAGTTCCTTTGTCGTATACATAAATACCGACAAAGAAAATTCACTTTAATTTCTTTAATCACCAGAGAAAAATGACAATCTTTTATTATTTGTTGACTGAGTCATAAACATATGTTTAACAGATTTAACCCAAAACGGCTGTAATTGGTTCGGTCATAAAAGCTCATCTCCAGATCTGAACACAACTCATTATAGAGGAAAATGACAGAAATGGGGGAAATGGAAGAGTTCTAGGAAATCTGTGGATTTTTAAGAGAAAACTTGAGAAATTTGTGAGTTTTATTTGCCGCAGATAGCAGATATGTTAAAAGTACATAGGAAATGTAGAAGGGGGTTTCTGGTTACGGTGGGTCAATGCTGACAGTCTGTTTCGTAAAAATTGTTTACATTCTGTCACTGATGCCAAATCATAATGTCAATTGGCCAAGACGCCTTGCACAAGAACATGAGAGACTTCAACTTGGTGAATTTCGAACCGGGATCTGGACCTGCATTCCGTAGTTAACATCAAAATTGCCAAAGTGACGACTGCCACAGGTGGCAGTGCTCATTCTCATTAACTTACTGTTTTGTGAAGATTTAGAGCTGTCTTTTACGAAAACCATGTTTGTTGTAAACGCCGAGCTCTACAGATGTACTTTAACTAAAGTCAACATAAAGGGCTATCCCAATATCCAGAAATTGTCCTTAAAGTCAACATAAATAAATAATAAATTAAGTCTAAATAAAGTTAGATCGGTCGGGAACGTTGGCAATGTCAGTACAGCAATTGGGTTGACTGCTCGCTCTTCACAAGAACTCTGTCCTTCGCAGACTTCAATTTGGCGGAGCTAGCATTGGGACCTGGACCTGCATCCCGTAGAAGACCAAACTGACCCAATAGCTCAAATGTTAGTGAACACTGACCCTTTTGTTCAGTAACTGGGATTTAGAGCATTTGAAAGGGACTCCAATTTTCACTTGAACGGCTATGTTAATAAGCAAAATTGGCGAATATGAGACGACGGCGTATTTAGCGTCGTCCTAGGCACGAGCTTCAGCAGGTGGAATGCAACCCCTTGAAGTTACACTTTGGTGTAGATTTTGGGCCAACGTCTTCGCAGGTACTGCGTTGGTGATGGCTCTGCATATCAATTATAAATGATGTTAAATTTGAAGTCGCAGGTCTTTAACTTGCCAATAACCTGCTATGGACCTTTTAATCAACATATCGCAGGTCATCGATCAAACTTTATAGCTTCTGTGCGGCAGTCATCTACAAAGGCGAGTTCTACAGATAAATAATAACTATTTTTTAGCCCAACTTGAATGATAAGCCAGTAGATAACCAGTGGTTTCAGCTCTTGACGCTCTTGAATCTGTGGTTCCAGCTCATGGCATTCATTCCGACATTCTAAATGAATGCCAGAGCAGACATTCTGTATCTACTATGTGATGGTATTTCTTAAGAGTATTTCTATCTATTAGGGACTTTCTTGAAATCGTAGGTCTAAGAGTATAGATAGAATAGATGGAAATACTCTCATAAGCCACAATCGACCGTTGGGCTGTAGCCGATTCCATGCTGCGGGCAACGTTAGCATCAACGATGAGAGCTACAGATAAACTATAACCAATTTTTGTATGCACAAATCGAACGATATGGCTGTGGATGACCTGTGGTTCTAGCATGAAGGCCCTATGATTTAACCCCGCTATTTTCTTAAGACCAATAAGCCCCAAGCGACTGATACATTCAAGGCTATCGTTAAAATTCAGTCGGACCTATGCGGCATTCAGTGTCATCATCAATAGCGAACGCTACAGATAACCAATTTCTATTGACTCTATTTTAAAAAAATTCGCCTTGGATGACCTAAGGTTCGAGTACGATGGTTCTACTTGCCACACAGTGAATGCTTCAGTAGGCATTCTGCATCAACGGTTTGTGCTGATGTTGATTATCTCCCGCGGAACCAAGAAGACACAAGCGACTGATACATTCAATGGCAAATAACCGAGGCTTTCGCTAAAATTTAGCCGGATCAATGCGGCAGCCAGTGTCATCATCAATTGCGAACGCTACAGATAACCAATTTCTTTTGAACCTATTTCAAAGAAATTCATCTTGGATGACCAAAGGTTCGAGTAGGATGGTTATACATGCCAGACAGTGAATGCTTAAGTAAGCATTCTGCATCAAAGGTTTGGGGTGATTTTGATTATCTCCCGCGGAGCCAAAAAGCAACAAGCGACTGATACTTTCAATGTCAATATAACTGAGGCCAATACAACTGAGGCTAAATGTTGCCGGATCTATGCGGCAGTCAGTGTCATCAGCAATAGCGAACGCTACAGATAACCAGTTTCTTTTGACCCTATTTCAAAGAAATTCATCTTGCAGGACCTACGGTTCGAGTCGGATGGTTCTACATTCCACACATCGAATGCTTCAGTAGGAATTCTGCATTAACGGCTTGTGGTGATGTTGACAGCGAACGCTACAGATAACAAATGTCTTGGATGACCTAAGGTTCGAGTAGGATGGTTATACATGTCAGACAGCGAATGCTTAAGTAGGCATTCTGCATCAACGGTTTGGGGTCATGTTGATTATCTCCCGCGGAGCCAAGAAGCCACAAGCGACCGATACTTTCAACGTCAATATAATTGAGGCTTGTTAAAATTTTACCAGATCTATGCGTCAGTCAGTGCCATCATCAAATGCGAATGCTACAGGTAACCAATTCCTGTTGACTCTATTTCAAAGAAATTCGTGCTTAAGTAGGCATTCTACATTAACGGTTTGTGACGATGTTAATTATCTTAGTTCTACACTTTTTTTATGTTCTACACTTTTTGTGAGGTTTTCTGATGTTAATTCTACAACTTCAGAAAACCTCACAAAAAGAATAAGCTGAAATCAACCGAATCCCTCAAAAGCCTACATACGACGGGCTATCGCTAAAATTTTGCTTGGATTATTCAGCAGATAATCTAATCATAAATGGCGAACGCTACAGAACAACGATAACGAATTTCTGTTGACCTAAATTTAACGATATGGATTTGGACGACCTGCAGATCTAGCTGAAGTTCTGATTGGTTCTGATCAAATAATGTACTATTTGACCCCGCTAGTCTTTTTATTAAGGGTTTTCTAACGCCCCAGGGCTATGCGACTGATGCTCTCGAGGTCAGTTTAAACTAGGTTATCGCTTAGCGGCGAGTGCCAGAGATTTTTTGTCCCAGTACGGCTATATATCCCATACATCTTTTGCTGTATGGCCCTATCTTTTGCGGAACTGATGTGCATTGACCAACTAGAACCTTCGTCTTGATCCCTCAGAACTTTTTATTAAGGGGTTCGTAAAGTCGCAGGTCTATGTTGCAAAATATGAGAGATAGCCTAGTTTAAGTTGACATTGAGGGCGTCGATCGATCGATCGATCGATCAACATAAACTAAGCTATCTCTCATATTTTGACATACACAGTACAGTATTTTTCAGCCATTGTTTTGCGACTAAATTCTGAGAATTGGACGTGAAAGTAGCCCCAAAAAATAAGAACTTCTGCATCATTCGTTTAGTCAAGTTGGCTCAATAAATAATTTAATGGCCATACGAATGATGTAGAAATTCTTATTTTTAGGGCTACTTTCACGTCCAATTCTCAGAATTGAGTTCCAAAATCATGTGTTGTACTGTGACATTGACACCCGAGTGCTACAGAACACTGATAATAAATTTCTTTTGATTAAAACTAAACGATAGGGATGTGAAAGGCCTGTGCTTCGTGCAGTACGGCACTAGTTGCTAGACCGTGAAAGCTATAATTAACATTCTGTAATGAAAGATATGACTTTGGTTATCTCTCGCGGATCTGATGTGAATTGACCCTCAAGAACGTATGATTTGACCCCGCAAGACCTTTATAAAGGGAATTCTGAAGTCGCAGGTATATGCAGGTCCGTCATCGTCCGATGACCTCAAAGTCAACATCAACGAAGCTATTACTCAAGTACAATCAGATCTACGCGGCAGTCAACTTCAGCATCAATGGCGCTACAAATCACTGATAACGAATTTATTTTGTCTCAAATTCAACGTGGAAGATTTACGGCTACAACAGGAAAACCCTATATCCCGTCTAGCGAACGCCTCAATGAGGATTCTGTACGAACGATTTTTGTGGATATGATATTTTTGGCGGACCTGATGTGATTTAACCATAAAGTTCGTCGGATTTGTCACCGATAGGCTATTTATTAAAGATTTTCATGATATCGCAGTTCCATGCAGGTCCACCATCGACCGATTCCCTTAAAGTAAATATAACCCAGGTTCTCACTCACACTTACCCCCAATTTCGCAACCTCCGGTTAGAGCAAACTCACAGTTAAAAAATAAAAATTTCATACAATTTGACAGCTATAACTGCAGGTTAGCTCTGACTGTAGGATAACCGGAGATTGTGGAATAAGCCGTACATATATGTCAATCAACTTCATCTCCAACGGCGAGCCCTAAGATCAATGCTAACAAATTAATTTTGTCCCAAAATGAAAGAAAGAAGTGGACGAAATATGGTTCCAGCAGGACGGCCCAACGTACCAAACAGCGAACGCTACTGTGGGAATTCTGCAGGAATGATATGAGCATGTAATTAGTAATCCTTCGCGGAGCTGGATTACTAAATCGTGTAATTTGAATCTTAATCGACAAATCCCTAAAATTCAACATTACCCTGATCGTGTAATTTGACCCCGCTAAATTTTTCTTATGTGATTTGCTGAAGACGCAGATCTATACCAATAAACTGCAATCGACATACACCCTCCAAAACCGTATAATCCAGCTATTAGTGAGGGAGATCAGCGCTTCCAGCAAGAAGTGGACACCTATCTGTAAGAACGTTCTGTTGATATGGTTATCTTTTGAGAACCTGATGTGATTTAAGTTTGTAGTTGTTTGTTATTGACTTTTTCTTGTGGGGGTTTCCTGAATTGAGGTATATACCAATAAACCACAACCTACCAATTCCAAAGTCAACATAACCCAGGACATAGCTCAATTTAATTGAATCGTGTCATCTCCTGAAAAAATCAGGGCTGTGCCAGCAAATTTCCCTTATTTTCTAATTCTCCTCTTAGTGTTCCTATGTAAATTTTCAACACTGTAGATGCTCTCGTTTATGTCGTTCCCTATTTTATTTTCAAGTTTCCGTCAAAATTTAGTATTTTTGGTATTCATAACTATAAAATGATCACAGACACAAAAGGCGTTGGTTGCGCGACGCCTGTTTGCTATTTGGTTGTAGGTAATTTTTATTAAATTACCTTTACAGAGAAAGAGAGAGACATACACTCGAAAATATTCATAAATAAGCCCAAGAAAAGAAAACCCACTTCAGACAGACAGACGGACGGATGGATGAATGGACCACCTCAAACCATACATATGTGTCAGCAATTATTTGGTGATTTTCTTTTTTTGAGTTCTGCCAAGGCAATCTACATACATACTCGTATATCAAAATGTACCGATTTTTTGCTCTCACTGTTCCTTTCAAGATGTCTCATTGGGTTTGTAAGGAAAAAGTCTTCAATAAAAAAATTGTACCCAGAAAATGTTTACAATAAAAATTTGCATAATTTACGTTACTTACACAAATTTCAGTGTTCTGTGGATCTGCGCGGCCGACTAGGAGAAGAAGGTGGAGTTTTTTTTTTGGTTTCTTAGTGAAGAGAAGTCTATGAAACCATTGGATTTTTCAGTCGGAAAATTTTCACTTTGCGGTAAATGTGAATTTTATGCAAAATTGATTGAATGTGCATGAGAAATCAATGTATTTTGTGGGGATATTGTCAATATGGGATAATTTTGTTTATGAGCTGAAATTGTTACGATTTAGCAGGGTTAGGTGCAGTAGAGTCTATTAAAAAGAAAATTGAGATTTTTAAAATGAAAGGAAAGTAGAACGGAAATTCCTTTTTTGGGTTTACAATTATTAACAATTCTAACAATGCAATAGGACTGGATATTATATTTGATTATTCAAACATTTATTAAAGAGAGACATAGTATTTTTTCGCGAGGAATATTTTTCTCAGAGACACCAATTAAAAATGTCGTCGCTTTGTATAACGTTTGAAATATGACAAGATTTGATTGCAGTTTTTAAGAGGTAAGGAGGTGATAAACGTGGTTGACTGTTTTGAGAGAAATAATTCTCCAAGATTTCCCTTTATTTCGTTCTTTGGACTGAAGCTTGTATACCGAAGTCTTTCACTTCAAAATCACCTGGGAGCCAACTAATCTCTCAGATTTCCCTGCAAACTTTGTGGTAGAATATCGCGAAAACAGGAGCTAACCTAGAAAAACGGCTAGCACCACTGGATTCAGCAAATGTCGAAATAGGTATATCCATGGGGTGTCCTTTCTGTTACATTTTTGGACTAGCACAATGTAATTTATTTTATTTATTAAGATTTAATGCCATTGATAATTTCACCAATTTAACAAGTTTTTTTTTATTTAGATCATTAAAAAAAACAACACGTTCTTGGTTCTGCTCTCATATTTCTTATCTATTTTAGAAGTTGCTCACTCAAACTCGTTTCAATTCAATGGTTAATATATGTCAGAACATTCCAAAGCCCAAAAGTTATCCCAAGCACCAAAAGTCACCAGTCAAATTCAAGTTAAACCTTTACTGGTATCGTTATTGCTTGGACCACTGGGTCGCATGAATAACATTGCTGCACGAATATTCCAACAAATATTTTTGAATGGAATTTGACCGTTTTTTTGTGTTTGGGTTAAGTTTTGGGACATGGTGTGTTCTGACATATAAAGTAAAATTTTGTATGGCCAATATTTGTGCAGAACTTCATCCCCACTCCATTTTAGATTTTTTGCGATTTATTAAGATAGAGCCAAAAAAGGGGAAACTTTAATGTGATCTTTCAATATTTTTTTGGTCTCCTCTACCAGAATACATTGGCAGAACCCCGTTATTTTGGAAAAAAGTAGAAATTGTTGTGCAGTGTTATCAAAATGAACGTGGAATTGTTTACTGTGGCCTATGTAAAGGGTTTTTAATAGGGATGATATGATTTTGAAGTGACGTTTCGGCCATTTGTAATATGTAATGATCTGTCATTTGTTTATCATTGTATTCAGTAGTGTTTACAATTTCATCATGGAGAGATATACGCAAAAACAACGCTAATCGTTATTGCAATTGGAGAACGTTAATAATCGTTCTCCAATTGCAACATTTCGTGCGCTAAGTCCATTTTATTTTAAAATAGAAAAAAAACCCTATCCAGACGACCTACGACCTTTACACCCACGAGCAATATTTTAGCTCTCGTTAAGAGCCATTGACCGAATCCCGATCCGACATACCGTTAAGGAGCTTAAAATATACTTTCCGTTCACATTTGAAAATGATGCTGTCATTTTTTTTAAATCCAAAAAAAACTTTCCGGTCTACCTAAGACCTTGATACCCATTATCAATATTTAAGCTCTCGCTAAGAGCTATCTTTTTGCCTTTGACCGATTGTGAATTGTTGCGAAAAAAGTTTGGAGATTCGACTATTTTAAGAAATTGTGGTATTGAATGGCTTCCAAGAAGATATGATTTAACACCATTAGACTATTTCTTGTGGGGTTATTTGAAGTCGTTGGTCTTTCGAAATAAACCAGACTCTCTTCAAGATATACAAGTCATTATTGAATGTGTCATTCATGACATACGACTTGATCTAGTGGAAAAAGTGCTCGAAAACTGGGTTCATCGAATTCATTCCTGCAGAAGAAGTAGTGAAGGCAATTTTAATAACGTTTTATGTAGAACTTAATTGTATCGATTGTACTTCACATTAAATAAAATACTTTTGAATTTCCTTAACAATAAGTGTGTTTTTTTTAAAGAAATCATCACTCTTATTGGAAAACCCTATACTATGTAACCCTTCACATGGACTTTCAAAAGTTTTGGTAAACAATCATCCAACGCTAGTATGTCAAAGGGACAACATCGCCGATATCAGTGAAAATGCGAAGGAAAGCCCTCGGCAGTTTATTGCTCTCCTTGAACACGAAACTTGGGACATGACCTAGCCTGAGGTTTCATTCGAAAACGATGCTGTTAAGGATAGCCTCAACAGCATCGTTTTCTCGTGTTCACCGAGAATAATCAATTTCCGACAAAAAATATATTTTGGTCCAATTTAAACAATATTGAAGGATGGCGCTCCGTGACATACACCCAAAACTGTAAAAGATATTCTGCAAGAAAGATTTAAGGATATGATTATCTCTTGCGGTGTTGTCACTACTTCACCATCGATTTGACCCCACTGGGGGTTTCAGAAATTACAAGTCCATCCCAGCTTGCCGAAATTGACCGATTTTCGACTGAGAAAGCTGCGAGCCAGATGGGTGCCGCGCTTGCTCACAACGAAACAAAAACAGCGTTTTGAATATGAGTGTTTGGCAATGTTTCGCAGCAATAATGCCATGTTTTTGCGTCGATTTGTAACCATGGATGAGACATTGTTACGAAACTGAGACAAAGGAACAGTCAAAGCAGTGAATTCGAATGGGAGAATTGTGTCCAAAGAAGGCGAAGACAGTTCCATTTGCAGGTAATGGCATGGCGTCTGTGTTTTAGGATGGGCGTGGAATAATTTCTTCAAGATATTGCACCAGGTCACATATCTCCCAAAAATGGGGCATATCGTTCCATATTTTGATGTAGCCCCCCATATAAAAGTCCCTTACGATTTGACTTCTTGACGCTCGAAGGAACGCATGTTCGATCATGCTGAAATTTAAGCATTTTTACTTTATAACGCACTATATACAGGGTTTTCCAACAATTGGTGTTATTTTGAATCACCCGGTATTTCGGCAGCTGTCACTTTTGAAGCTTTTATTCTTTGACATTTGACAAGTAGAAACTACGCCATTACTAAAAATGGAACGATATACGATCATCGAACGATACAAAACGATCAAAAAACGATCGAACAAAAAAACGATACGAACGATACAAAATCATCTTGACTGATGAGGCCCATTTCCACCTCGGTGGCTACGTCAACAAGCAAAATTGTTGCATCTGGGGCTTGGAAAACCCAAGAGTTATTGTTGAGAAGCCTCTCCATCCTCAACGTGTGACTGTTTGGTGCGGTTTATGGTCCGGCGGGGTCATTGGACCTTACTTTTTCGAAAATGAGGTTGGATCAACAGTTACGGTGAATGGATTGCGCTATCGAGAGATGATTAATGATTTTTTATGGTCGGAGTTGGATGGTATTGTTCTGAACAACGTTTATTTCAACAAGACGGCGCTACGTGCCAAACAAGCAACGAAACCATTGCTCTGTTACGGGAAACGTTTCCGGACCGTGTTATCACTCGAAGTGGTGATCACAATTGGCCACCGAGATCTTGTGATTTAACACCTGCGACTTCTTCCTTTGGGCCACGTGAAAGATAAGTTCTACGCCAACAGCCCAGCGTCGATTCCAGACCTCAAAGATTGAATTTGTGAGGCTATCGAGGACATTTTTAGGTTTAGATTTAGGTTAGGGTGACAGCCGTATTTTTTATAAAAGCTCACATAGACCAGTTTAGGTCCCTAATGTTACCACGGGCTGAAATGCCCCTCATCGAAACCAACCTCAGAGGGGGGCAGTCGCATAGCAAGTGCTCAATGCTCTCCACTTCTTCCTCATATCCACAGCTTCTGCAGAAGTCATTAGAGTCAATACCCAATCTTTTGGCGTGTTCGCCGATCAAGCAGTGTCCCGTCAGAACTGATACTAACGTAGACAATCTTTGCCTCTCTAGTGCGAGGAGATATTTTGATCTTCTCAGGTCATACCTTGGCCAGATTTGTCTAGCTACTCTGCAGGTGCCGATTTCTGTCCATCTTTCGTTGGACTGCCTGATTGCCTCTTGCCCAAGCCAAAGCTTGCACGTGGATAGTGGCGCACCAATATATGCAAATATATGCAAATTCTTCGATAATTTGTAATGTCGTCCCTTTCCTAGCAAGTTCATCGGCTTTCCCAGGCCCCCATATGAGGTGTATATTAAACTGCTCAGCCATCTAGTTAAAAGATCTGCGGCAGTCGAGGGCTGTTTGTGAATTTAGGGATGTTGCCTCCAGAGAATTGATGGCAGCCTGGCTGTCCGAGTAAATTACAACGCCAGTGTTGGTTACTATGTTGCGACTCAGCCACTTGGCGACTTCCCATATTGCCATTATTTCGGCTTGATAGACACTGCAGGTATCTGGTAGTCTGTGAGCTATATCCAATCTAAGCTCTGCACAGTGTACTCCGAAGCCAACCTTTTCATCAAGCTTCGAACCATCCGTGTAAAAGTGGAGATGGTTTATATTACCTGGTATTCTGCCGACCCATTCATCTCTGGCGGGAATCATAGTGATGTAATTTCTCTCGAAGGTGTACACCGTTGGTATATAGTTCACTCGGTCGGTTACCATAGCGCTACACTTTGATATCCTCATGTGACCGTAGTTTTTGTACCTCCACATTGATAGGCAGTTTAATCTTATTGCCGCTTTGGTTGCAACTTCTCTCGCCACAATATTAATCGGCTGTATATGGAGTAGGGCTTGTAGAGACTCGGTCTCTGTAGTCCTTAAGGCTCCGCTTATGCTCAGGCAGGCTGTTCTCTGAACCTTTGTTAGTAGGTTGGTGATGGTTAGTTTGTCAGTTGCCGTCCACCATACCACAATGCCGTATAGCAGTATAGGACGAACTACTGCCATATATATCCAGTGGACGATTTTAGGAGAGAGGCCCCACCGCGACCCTACATCCTTTTTGCAGGAATATAAGGCGACGATAGCCTTCCTTACACGTTCCAATACGTTAAGTCTAAATAACAGTTTTCTATCTAGAATTATTCCTAAAAATTTTGCACTTTCAGAAAAGACTAGATCTGTTCCATATATCCGAGGTGGAGGATCTTCTAGATCTAGCAGGATTTCATTCACCGCTAGGTTCCAAATTAGTGGAGACAGTACTCCTCCTTGTGGGGTCCCTCTGTTTACAAACCTTTTTAGAGTTGTGGACCCAAAACATGCTGTTATGCGTCTTCTGTTGAGCAGACTTTGAATTAGTCTAATCAAACTAGAGTTAACTTTTAGATGTGACAGTGCCGCAATTACTGCATCTGAGTGAATGTTGTTAAAAGCGCCTTCTATGTCAAGAAATGCCACCATGGTGAATTCCTTGAAATGCAGGGACGATTCGATAGTGCTCACAAGTTCATGCAGGGCTGATTCTGTAGACGTCCCCTTATTGTAAGCATGTTGGTTCACCGACAGGAGTTTTGTATCCAGGTTTTCCCTAATGAAATAATCTAAAAGTCTTTCCAGACCTTTCAATAGGAAGGAGTATAGACTAATTGGTCTGAAGTCTTTTGGCCTAGCGTGTGATATCTGCCCCGCTTTAGGTATGAATACCACTTTGGTATCCCTCCATCGATTCGGGATGTATGAAAGCCTGATACAGCCTACATAAATTTCTCCAGCCAGGGGATAATGTACTTCAACATTTTCTGCATTTCTGCTGGAGTGATGCCGTCTGGTATCGAGGACATAGGGCAGCCACTTTGCGATTTGGTTTTGGAAAATTTCATGAAAAGGATATGGTCCTGTAAGCATGGTCGTGGTGGCCATTTGGCTGATGTTGTTTTTCATTATTAACGGCATACCTTCCTCTTTATTATGAAATAAACATCCGTTCATTTATATCAAAAAATGGAATTTTTCTTTGAATACCAAAATAACACCTCTTGTTGGAAAACCCTTTAGTACACGCTGAAAAAAAGTCGCTTCTGTAGTATATTGTCCCAAACATATTCGGCTTGAAATAAACATATGTTTAGGGTACACTCCAAATATATAATATTTTACACACACAAATATTATATGTTTGTGAGGATATTGTTCTAAACAAAAATATGCTCCCATTCAAATATTTTTTATTTGGAACTAGTATTTCCGAAACAAGGATTCATTTGTAATTATTTATTTTGGTAATGTATTAAATGCTTTAACTTAAATACAAGTTTTCTGTTTTTCAGATTTTCAAAGAGCAATTTTTTTTTTATAAATTTTATATGTTTGTAAAATTTAATCAAAACTTAAATCGAACAATCTTTCGTAAATATAAACGACATTGATGGATTGACAAAAAGTGATGAATAGGAATATTTATAAATAAGGACATTTTTAGCTATAAAGTTTAGGAAAAACTAACTAAAATTCGAATAAGTCAGTAATGTTTTAAATATTTGGAAATCTTCTTAAACAATAACTTTGTTTGTGTGTAAACACATATTTTATTTGTGAAATTCAGTTTGCAAATAAATTATGTTCTAATATATGAATATATGCGTTCCAAACAAAATTTCTTGATTTTCAAATAAAATTTATTTGTTAACAAATATATAATATTTAAAAAAATCGTTTCCAAGTATATTTTCTTTCGTTTCAAACATATCAAAAATGACGATTTTCCTCCGTGTATCAAGTGCAAATTAGACACATCGCTCCATGTTTTGATACAGACCCATATGAAGGTCACAGTTGACTTATTGGCGGTGTACATCTACGTTTTTAAACCGATGTGCCTGTAATTTAAAGAACCTGCAACAATTCATAGTAATAACACAGTACAACACATGATTTTGGGACTCAATTCTGATAATTGGACGTGAAAGTAGCCCCAAAAATAAGAACTTCTGCGTCATTAAATTATTAATTCAGCCAACTTGACTAAACGAATGATGCGAACTTGACTAAACGAGTGATGCAGATGTTCTTTTTTTTGGGGCTACTTTCACGTCCAATTCTCAGAATTGATATGGGTCCTAAATAGTTCTCCGTACATTGCTTAGCTAACAATGTTGGATGGTATTATACAGTCGGCCCAGCCCGTTTAGTCTTTTATTACTGGTTTTTTTCTTAATCCACTGCGTGCAGATGTTTTGTGTTATATAGTCAGCTCCGCCGATATTAGCTTTCCTTTAACAGTTTCTTCTAAAACATTTTGTACAAATGTCGTGTTTTGTTCAACAATAAGAAACCTTTTAAATGTAGATTTCAATGTCAGTTAGTATGTTGTTGTAATTAATTAAATTACGCCTTATACTATTTATTGTATGTAATCAATTAGACAACGTCACTGTATGCGGCAAACGAGTGTCGAGTGTATTAGAACAAATCATTGATTTTTAATTGGCAATGAAATGTCAAATGTCAATTATAGAAAATATAACAACACATCAAGTGTTTGGCTAGAATAGAATAGAAAACAATAAATATAAAAATAATAAATAAGAAAACTATGAAAAGTAGGTATGAACCACAAGTGTCCATTACAGTAGGTTACATTGTATCAATGGCTTTAAACGGGGTACAATTTGAACTAGTTATCCCCTCACCTTAGAGAGGAGGGTATATATCATTTGCTACGAGTCAAAAGTATAACACATCGAAGGAGTGACCTAAGAAGAAGAAGTATGTTCGGCGGATATTCGTTTTGGGTCATTTTAAGTCGAATGAGCAATGTTCGTCCGCCTGTCTGTCTGCTGGCTGGTGCGCACGATCACTCTCGAAAGGAGTGATCGATTGACTTCAAATATGGTATGTGGTAATATTTTCTTTAACCTCCGGCTAAGTTCGAAGATGGGCCATATTGGTCCACTCCTTCTAGTACCTCCCCCACAAAGGGTTAACATTTAGTGAAATATTGATTATTTAATAACTTTATTGATACGTATTTTAATCCTCCGAAATTCTACGCATTGTATTAGTATATTAGTCACTATTACCTCGAGAAAAATGGGCGAAGTTGCCACGCTCCTTTTGGTACCTCCCACACAAATGTACAATTTTGAACCAAAAATTAATAGCCTATAACTTTATTACCAGTGCATACACACTCTTGAAATTTTGTACGGTGTAATGGTTTAATGGTACCAACAATACAGTGAACAAATGGCATTATTGCCACGCTCCTTTTGGTACCTCCCACACAATGGACCATTTTGTACCAAAAGTTACCAGCTTATAACTTAAATACCAGTGCATACATATACTTGAAAATTCGTACAGTGCAATGCTTTCATAGTACCTAGAATCTAGAGAAACGTGACCTTAATTGGCACGCCCCTTTTGGTACCTCCCACACAAATGGACCATTTTACACCAAAAGTTAACAGCATATAACTTGAATACCAGTGCATATAAATGCTTGACATTTTGTACAGTGTAATGCTTTTATAGTACCAAGAGTCCAGAGAAAAGTGACCGTTATTGGCACGCGCCATTTGGTACCACCCATGGACCATTTTGTACCAAATATAAACAGCTTTTAACTTTAATACCAGATGATATGTTAAAGTTATTAAATGCAATTTAAATTGATAATAATTGAATTAAAACAAAAAAAAAAAATTGCGATTTTTTTTTGGAATCAAGGTGAGGGGATTTAGAAGTCGGTTTACCCGACTGAACATTCTTACTTGTTTTATAATTTTTTTTCTTAAGTATGCCGAAATAATTCGCAACAAAAATTAGTTCCACTTAGCATCACATTTGTATACCCTCTCTTTAGCGGAATACGGAAACAGTATAAATTAAGTTTAGCGGAAATCTGGTCTAAGACATTTTAAGTCATTTGAATTATGTCAGCCCGTTTGTCCATTATTACCAGTGCCCAAAAATACTTGAAATTAGGCACAGGGTAACGATTGTGCCCACTTTACATTGTAAATATTAACCAAGCCCCTTCAGATACCCCCACAATAACCGAAAAATTTATACAAAAATAATTTTCCTATAACTTCTGTGTCAGTCATCTAAAGTATTTCATATTTTGAATTTAAAACCAATTTTCCATTTGGTTTCTAAAACCCTACACGCTGAAAAAAAATCGCTTCTGTAGTATATTGTCCTAAACATATTCGGCTTGAAACATATATATGTTTAGAGTACACTCAAACATATAATATTTGGTACACACAAAAATTATATATTTCGGAAGATGTTGTTCTAAACAAATCTTTGTTTACAACCCAATACATTTTTATTTGGGATTATTATTTTTGAAAAAATATTTATTCGCAAATAAAAATTCCGAAAATACCAAATTGTTAAATATTTCAGTAATTCAAAGCAATTTTTTTAGAAATTGTTAATGTTGGTAAAATAATAAATAATAATTGAAATAGTATAATCTTTGATTAAAATAAATAACTAGGATGATTACCAACTAATGATGGCTTGGAATACTCAGAAATTTGAAATGATTGATTTAGCATAGAAGTTAGTGCGGCACATGGTATCATAACTGGGAGGTACAAATCGAAACCAATTAAAAATTTAAACTGAAATTCCAAAAAGATCAGCAAGTTTTGATATTTTTAAATAAAATATATTTGGAGAAATTCCCAAATAATAATTTTATTTGTATTTAAACACATATTTTATTTGAGAAATTTAGTTTGCAAATATATTTTGTTGTAATATATTAATATATGTGTTTCAAATATATTTTGTCGATTTTCAAATAAAATTTATTTGCTAGAAAATATATAATATTTAAAAATATATGTTCCAAATATATTTTCTTTCGTTTCAAACACATCAAAAAAGGCGATTTTGCCCCGTGTACAGTAAGTGAAACAACACTTCTTAAGATCCCAAAACCGCCAAGCACAAAATATAGCCACAACATCGGAAAAAATCCATAAAAATTAAAAACGAATTGTTTTCGCTGTCTCTACAAAAAAGATCATCAGATTTTAAATCTGTTTCACTGTCTAAAAGTCTACAGTAAGGGCAACAACTCTTCTGAAGGTAGGTCCTTCTTATTTTTAGTTTCGATATAAGATAGTTATCGAAAATGTTTATACATTTTTTTCTTTATTTGTTATTTATTAAATTAGCTCAGTAATTTAAAAAATATATATATTTTTTCCAAAATTGAAAAAAATTTAGTATAATTTTAGATTATTAATATATATAAAATAATAATACATATAATAATAATGATTATAAATAAATAATAATAATGATTATTTTTTAAACTAACTATTACAATATAACCCCTCACGTGCTTATAAGTATATTAACAAATTGTTTTTAATTATTTTTTTTTTATTTTTAATATCTTATCTTTTATTATAACTGCTCGTTGCAATTTTTTAAAACTTCATTGTGAATGAGATCTGAATTAAGTGTGATATGCATATCTAACTGTCCGTCCGTCTGTCTGTCTCACCACACATCTCTGATTCTTCTTGACTATCTGTTCGTCTGTCGCTTGGTTTGTTTATTATTTTTTTAAATAGGAAATGCAATTTGAGTTATTTGTTACCCAACATTTCTCATTTACCTACAGTGCCATAACAGCGAAAACGTAAGTACATCATATCGTACTCTACTCGCGTCGTACTCTACTCATATCACCAACACCAAACTCTAGAAAAAAAATCTGAAAAAACCACAAAAAAAACTTTCTATAAATAACAAATCAAATTCATAATCTGAATTCAATCCCTCTCTCGGTCGACTCTATGAACGATATATGATGTATGTACTTTAATTTTTTTTTGAATAGGTTGAAATGATACGAGGTTGCGCTCAATAAGTTTGGTAAAATGAAGTAATACTAAGGGGGCACGATTAATCGCAATATTTTACGTCGTCTTATATAGAAGAAGACCACCACAGTGGTCGAGAATCTATAGAATCTATAGGGGAGAACCACAGTGGTCAACTCTTTAGCATAGAGGAAGTCGACCACAGTGGTCAACTAATTAGCATAGAGGAAGTCGACCACAGTGGTCAACTAATTAGCATAGAGGAAGTCGACTACAGTGGTCAACTCTTTAGTATAGTGGAAGATCACCTCGGTGGTTGATACTCTATAGTATAGAGGAAGACCACAGGCGTCGAGGAAGACTACAAATTTCGTAAAACCCAAAACCTATTTTAATTTTTTCAAAATTTAAATGCGCATAATTTTTTTTTAAAAAAATTATAACGAGAATTTTTTTTCTTTTAGCAACTATTTAGCCAAAAATGAACTTCTTAGATCGATATAAAATATTCTAACCTAATAGTCTAATATTTCACTAAATGTTAAGCCTTTGTGAGAGAGGTAATGTAAAAAGTAAACCAATGAGACCCATCTTCGAACTTAGCCTCAGATAGAAAGAAATATTACTACATCCCAAATTTGCAGTCAATCGGCTATTCCTTATCGTGTGCACCCACATGACAGACAGACGGACACACGGACGAACTGGTTTTGCTCAAATGGCTTAAAATGTCCTAAAACGGATTTACGCCGAATATATTTAGGGCCTTAGGTTCCTCCTTCGATGTGTTACACGTTTGGCCCGTAGCAAGTGATATATTCCCACATCCCCTTAAATGAGGGTATAAATAGATCACCTTAAAAATGCAAAACCAAGATTTGTGGTACATCTTTGGTTTATTTGGAGTACTCACATTTTAATGAAATGTACATCCACGGAAAGCCCTTGATGTACAGATGTGCAGAATCGTATATTCATTACAGGTCCGGTAAATAATAAGACTCAAACAGATAGATTTAAATAGGTTCGGCATGTTACATTTATCAGGCCATGCTAAGTTTTGTGGTACACTTTTAGACATTTTAAAGCAAACAAAAAGCATTTAATTGTATATGTATAGAAACCTCCTGTTCCTATGATATGCAGAATCCTGAATCTGAGATATGAAGAATCGTATTTTCGTTTTTATAAGGTTATATAATATACAACAAAATAGACCACATAAAATACTAAAAAAAAAACATTTTTTGTGGTACATTTTTGGTTTGTTTATTGTGCTCATATTGTAGTATAATTAACATCCAATGAAAGCTCGTAATGCACTAATGTGCAGAATTGTATATTAATTATTCAGCTGGTAAATAATAATACTTAAACAGATCTATTTAAATAGGTTCGGCTTTTTACATTTAATAAGTAGGCAACGAGAAATTTTGTGGTACACTTTTAGACAATTTAGAACACTCAAAACGCAATAAAATGTGTTTCTATAGAGAGCATCCAATCCAAAGATGTGCAGAATCCTGATTCTGAGATATGCAGACTGGTATTTTCGTTTTTATATGGTAATTTGTAATATACAAAAAATAGACCACACAAAATACGCAAAACTATTTTTGGTGGTACACTTTTCGATTTGTTTATTGTACTCAAATCTTAATATGATTTATATCCAAGGGAAGCTTTCAATAAAGTGTATATCAATAGAAATCTATTGGTCCAAAGATGTGCAGAATCGTGAATCTGAGATATGCATGGTCGTTTTTATACCCTCCAACATTTGATGTGCGGTATATTCATTTTGTCACTCCGTCGTAACACCTCTAAATACTGATCTGAGACCCCGTAAAGTCTATATATTCTTAATCGTCGTAAAATTCTAAGACGATATAACCATGTCCGTATGTCCGTCCGTCCGTCCTTCTGTTGTAGTCACGCTACAGTCCGTAATAATAGAGCTAGGTTGATCAAATTTGATAAAAAGATTTCTTATAATTGATACAATCAGTTGTTTTGGATTTCAAATAGACCATATCGGTCAATGTTTCGATATAGCTCCCCTATAGAGGTCGCTCAAAGATACGGTTTTTGAGCCATAGATACCACATTTTTAAAGCAATTAAGCAGAAACTTTGCAGTTTGTATTCTATTTTGACAAGAATTCATCACAGCAAAAATTTTACAAATCGGTTCATATTTTGTTATAGTCACCTTATAGAGGTCGCTCCAAAATATACGTATTTAAGGCATAAATAGCATATTTTCTAAGCATTTTAACTGAATATTTGCTGTTTGCTTTTCATTAAGATAAGAATTCGTCTCAGTAAAATTTTGTTTAAATCAGTTCACATTTTGTTATAATCCACATATAGATGTCCCTCTCAAAAAGGCTTATTTAAGCCATAATACTACATTTTCTAAGAAATTAATAACTTACTTAAACAATAAGGATCGTTTCATGATTTGCTCCATATCCAAAGATTTCTCCAGTAATAAAATAAAAAACCAAAAACCCCAAATTTCAACGAATTGGTCTGAAATTTGGTATAATGAGTTTATTAGTACCCGTAACATTTCACATGCGACCCATGGTGGAGGGTATATAAGATTCGGCATGGCCGAAGTAAATCCGCCTTTACTTGTTTCGATTTTAAATGGCGATTTGCAATAAACAAAAAAGACTAAATTTTGTGGTACCCTTTTGGCTTGTTTAACGGAATCAAATTCTAATATAATTAACATCCAATGAAAGCTCTCGATACACAGATGTGCAGAATCCTAAATTTATTATTCATCCAGTAAACCAAAATACTCACAAAGAGCGATTTTAATAGGTTTGACTTGATGCATTTTATATGCTACACTTAGTTTTGTGGTATACTTATAGACATTTTAAGGAACACTAAATGCAATAAAATGTATATCAATAGATAGCTATTGCTTCAAAGATGTGCAGAATCATATATTATCATTAGCCATTTGGTCAATAAAAGTATTCAAACAAGGCGATTTAAATTAGATCGACTTGTTACATTTAATATGCTAATACACTCAGTTTTGTGGTACACTTTCAGACATTTTAGACACTCAAAATGCAATAAAATTTATATCATAGATAGCCTTTGTTCTAAACATGTGCAGAATCATATTTTTATTAAATTACTTAAATTTTATTCTCTAAAAATCATTTTTCCCACAACACAATTAATTCATTTCAGTATACGATTATTTTTACTTTTATTAGCTTATTAGCCAAAAAATACGAGTATACTAAGATGAAAAAATGTAAACTAATTAAAAAAAAATCTAGTGATGGTTTGACTTGATGCATTTAAAATGCTACACTTAGTTTTGTGGTACACTTTTAGACATTTTAAGGAACTCCAAATGCAATAAGATGTATATCAATAGAAAGCTTTTGTTTCAAAGATGTGCAGAATCATATAAATTCATTACCGATTTGGTCAATAAAGGTATGCAAACAAGCCGAATTTAATTAGATCGACTTGTAACATTTAATATACTAAAACACTCAGTTTTGTGGTACACTTTTAGACATTTTAAAACACTCAAAATGCAATAAAATGTATATCAATAGAAAGCTCATGTCCCAAACGTGTGCTGAATCATATTCTTTAAATTACTTAGACTAATTTTGTTCTCCAAAAATAATTTTTTACACAACACCTAATTGAATAATTTCGGTATATGATTACAATTACTTTTATGCTTTTTAACAAAAAAGTATACAAATATGAAAAAATTTAAACTAATCTAAAAAACAATCCAGTGATCCAATTTTCTCCATCTGCCCATACAACCCTCGCAGTATGTATATAGCTACACACAGATTTTTATATATGAGAGTAAAGTACATATTATGAAATGCAATTGTGGTTAGTGTTTCGGTATTAATTTTTTTATATCACTTTTATCGTATTTTTTTCTTTAAAAAAATTCATATGTTTTTGTTGCCCAGACTTTTTTCTTTTTGTACTATATTTTTCCGTTTGTTTTTTTCTTTATATTGTTTGTTCATTCACCATCTTTGGTAATTTAAAACTTTGTCATGTTACACATTTATTGAATGGGAAGGAAGGAGGAGGAAATGTGTACATATGTGTTCATATTCAAGTACTCGCAACGGCCATAGATATTATCCAGATGTAACGCGGGGTGCGCAGACTCCCGTGCCCGTGTTACACTTATTAAGTGCCTACTGTTTTGCTTGTATCTCGTTGTTTTTTTTCCTGTGCAAGTCTACTTTTCTTCCTAAGCTGTTCATTTACTTATTCGATGTAGTGTAACCCGAGAAATTACACAATGATTTTTTTCCCGCAATTTGAGTATATGTACGTACCCCAGAGTACCGGCTTCATCACACAAATATTGCATAGCGGCGGGTCTTACTTACACAAATAATATCTATTCCCATCCGTTTTCATCTCATTTCGTCATGGCCAGACGTGGGGGCTTATGTGTGGGGGCGTCTAAAAGTCTGGGGGACAATTCGACCAAAGTGCCTGGATTACGTTGTGCATCTTATGTCAAGTATACAACTCAAGATTGAGCTTAAGCGCACTAGGAAAAAATGTAGTAGCTGAATGGTGATAGCAGGTTCCACCATCTCTCCGTAAAATTATGAGTAACACTCTAAAATGATTACCATAACCATTTTATTGCTGTAGTGATCAATAGATGATCTCAATGTTACCTATAGACATTGCACATTTTTGATTCAAGAAACTCCTGTTTACGAAATTTCTAAATGATCAAATGGGAAATGCGACCTCTATCCATAGTGCTTAGATGCTTACCAAAAAAGAGCATCCAAAGAAGTCAAGAAGTTGTTCAAAATTGGATAATTACTGATGAATTTAACAAGGGCTTGTAGCGCCCTAATGCTATTCCTTCGCTGTGCATTTGCTGCAATGCTTAGCAAGTAATAGAAGTGCAATTTTAAGGCTACTATTGGAAGGTAAACATATCTCCTCAAAAAAGTTAAAACAAGTCGTTTTACTTTTCCTTAAAAATTATAATTTTTTTTAATTTTATATTTCGAACGTTTTTTATTTAATTATTCAAAGCGAAATTGTTTGGTCTTGCCGTGGTTTGAACCCGGCTCTGCTAGCGCCGCATCAGCATAACATCACACCTTAGCGCGAACGGCCACAAACGATTTCGAATAACCGCTGTACTGAGATATATAAGACGTATGAGTGCAAAATTGGATCTTATTCACTGCTTTTGATGCTCTCTTTATTTCATAATATTATTATGACATTTGCCATGGTTTGCCCTTGGCTTAAGAAACTGTTATCTGCAAAATTTTAAACTAAAATTGTATAAAGATCTGTTGAGAAGCGCATTTATTATGCCGTTAGTTGAAAAATCGGTATATATACATATATGTATCTTTTCCGATATTCTACAAATTTGATACTGTTCATCCTTGAATCAAGAAACTCTGCTCCTCTAAATACCATTTCAATTACAGCTTCTATAGAGCTAAGATGCCAAAACGGATTTTTTCTTTGTACATTTTTTCTTCCTACAGTAAAAATTATTTCTGTTTTCTTTCTGATCAATCTAGAATATTTTGCCAATTTTTCCCACTATCAAATCAGTTATAACGGCACCAATGTACAAGTATTTTAGTCATATTACTTCACAAGTTCAAAGTCATATTTGTGATTATTTATGGGATTTTTAGTAAATAAATCATAAATAAATAATATTAAATTTATTAAAACTTGCAACACTGAACATTATCTTAAAAGGGAATGAGGCAACCAACCAGCCAACACAACGTACTAAGATAAACAATTAGCTTATCTGAAGAAAATTTCCAAGATAAGCTACTGCTATTGCCTGCCTGCCTGACTGACCGTCCAACAGTCGCCTGCCTTACTTACAAATATGCCAAAAACCAATTAGTTTCAATTGGTAAATCAGTGCAGTTAGTTGGGTTGGGCTCATCGCAGTGCTACATTAGTAGAGAGAGAGAAAGCGCTTTGGAATGGATAATTTGGAGGGCAAGAATGTGGTCTATGTGGCCGATTGTGGCGGTATAGCCTATGAGACCTGCAAGGTTTTGGTCACCAAAAAGATTGCGGTGAGTCCTTGTAATTTAAACTTTGGATAAAGGATTTTATCCCCTTTCTTTGATCACAGAAATTGGCTATTTTGCATAGCGTGGAAAATCCCCAGGCTATTGCCCAACTCCAGGCCTTAAATCCTAAGATTCAGATCTTTTTCTGGAAATTCAACTTTACCATGACTCGCTCGGATATGCAGCGTTATTTTGATGATGTCATGACTCAAATGGATTACATTGATATTTTGGTCAATGGTGCTACTCTGTGCAAAGAACAAGATGTGGATGCCACCATAAATGTGAATTTAGTCGCTCCCATTAATATAATCAGTTGTGCTATGCCCTATATGGACAAGAGCAAAGAGGCTGGACGTGGCGGTATGATTGTTAATGTTAGTTCGGTGACAGGTTTGGATCCTTCGCCTGTCTTTTGTGTTTATAGTGCAGCGAAATTTGGTGTCATTGGATTCACCAGAAGTTTAGCGGTGAGTAGAGACAACAGAATTAGAGAAACATCCTTTGGAATTTTAGCTATGCTTGGATATAAACATTAAAAATTCTCATTAACACTATTAGACATAAATTAAAATCTATTTTCTATTGTATTTTCTATAACTGCTCTGAATCAGAACCTATTTTCTTTAGGAAAATTGCTCTCAATCGGAGCCTATTTTCTTTACGAAAATTGCTCTGAATCAGAGCCTAATTTCTATAGGAAAATTACTCTGATTCAGAGCCTATTTTCTATAGGAAAATTTTTGTGAATCAGATCCAATTTTCTATAGGAAAATTGCTCTGAATCAGACCCTATTTTTTATAGGAAAATTGCTCTGAATCAGAGCCTATTTTCTATAGGAAAATTGCTCTTAATCAGAGTCTATTTTCTGTAGGAAAATTTCTCTGAATCAGACCAAATTTTCCTATAGAAAATAGGCTCTGATTCAGAGCAATTTTCCTATAGACTATTTTCTTTAGGAAAATTTATCTAAATCAAAGCCTATTTTCTGTAGGAAAATTGTTCTGAATAGAGTCGATTTTCTTCAGAAAAATTGCTTTGAATCAAAGCCTACCTTCCATAGGAAAAATTAAATAGAATCAGAGCCTTTTACTTTTTTCATAGGAAAGAGCCTATTTTCTTTAGGAAAATTGCTCTGAATCAGAGTCTATTCTCTTTAGAAAAATTACTCTGATTCAGAGCCTATTTTCTATAGGAAAATTTTTGTGAATCAGATCCTATTTTCTATAGGAAAATTGCTCTGAATCAGAGCCTATTTTCTATAGAAAAATTGCTCTGAATCAGAGCCTATTTTCTTTAGGAAAATTGCTCTGAATCAGAGCCTATTTTCTTTAGGAAAATTGCTCTGAATCAGAGCCCGTCTTCTTTATAAAAATTGCTGTGAATCAGAGCCTATGAAAATTGCTGTGATGCAAATGACGAAAATTTCTCTGAATCAAAGCCTTTCTCTTTAGGAAAATTCCTTTGCATTAAAGACTATTTTCTTTAGGAAAATTGCTTTGAATCAGAGCCTATTTTCTATTGGTAAATAGCTTTGAATCAGATCCTTTTTTTCTTTAGGAAAGTTGCTCTGAATTAAAGCCTATTTTCTAGAGTAAAATTTATCTTAATCAGATCCTATTTCTATAGGAAAATTGCTCCGAATCAGAGCCTTTTTTCTTTCGAAAAAATTGCTTTGAATCAGATCCTTTTTTTCTTTAGGAAAGTTGCTCTGAATTAAAGCCTATTTTCTAGAGTAAAATTTCTCTTAATCAGATCCTATTTCTATAGGAAAATTGCTCCGAATCAGAGCCTTTTTTCTTTAGAAAAAATTACTTTGAATCAGAGCCTATTTTCTTTAGGAAAATTGCTCTGAATCAGAGCCTATTTTCTTTAGGAAAATTGCTCTGAATCAGAGCCTATTTTCTTTAGGAAAATTGCTCTGAATCAGAGCCTATTTTCTTTAGGAAAATTGCTCTGAATCAGAGCCTATTTTCTTTAGGAAAATTGCTCTGAATCAGATCCTACTTTCGATAGGAAAATTGCTTTGTATCAGACTGTGTCCTATTTTCTTTAGGAAAATTGCTCTGAATCAGAGCCTATTTTCTATAGGAAAATTGCTCTGAATCAGAGCCTATTTTCTTTACGAAAATTTCTCTGAATCAAAGTCTTTCTCTTTAGGAAAATTGCTTTGCATTAAAGCCTATTTTCTTTAGGAAAATTGCTTTGAATCAGAGCCTATTTTGTATAGGAAAATTTCTCTTAATCAGATCCTATTTCTATAGGAAAATTGCTCCGAATCTGAGCCTTTTTTTTCTTTAGAAACAATTGCTTTGAATCCGAGCCTATTTTCTTTAGGAAAATTGCTCTGAATCAGAGCCTATTTTCTTTAGGATAATTGCTCTGAATCTTTAAGAAAATTGTTAAAGAAATAGCTCTGAATTACAGGCTTTTCCAACAAGAGGTGTTATTTTAAATCACTCGGTATGTCGGTAGCTGTCACTTTTGAAGCTTTTATTCTTTGACATTTGACAAGTAGAAACTACGCCATTACTAAAAATGGGACGATACACGATTCAACAACGCATTGAAATTATTAAAAATCGAAAAATCATCTTGAGTGATGAGGCCCATTTACTCCTCGGTGACTACGTCAACAAGCAAAGTTGTGGCAACTGGGGCTCGGAAAACCCAAGAGTTATGGTTGAGAAGCCTCTCCATCCTCAACGTGTGACTGTTTGGTGTGGTTTATGGTTCGGCGGGGTCATTGGACCTTACTTTTTCGAAAATGAGGTTGGATCAACAGTTACGGTGAATGGATTGCGCTATCGAGAGATGATTAATGATTTTTTATGGTCGGAGTTGGATGGTATTGATCTGAACAACGTTTACTTTCAACAAGACAGCGCTACGTGCCACACAAGCAACGAAACCATTACTCTGTTACGGGAAAAGTTTCCGGACCGTGTTATCTCTCGAAGAGGTGATCACAATTGACCAGCGAGATCTTGTGATTTAACACCTTGCGACTTCTTACTTTGGGGCCACGTGAAAGATAAGGTCTACGCCAACAGCCCAGCGTCGTTTCAAGACCTCAAAGATAGAATTCGTGAGGCTATCGAGGACATAGGGCAGCCACTTTGCGATTTGGTTATGGAAAATTTCATGAAAAGGATATGGTCCTGTAAGCGTGGCCGTGGTGGCCATTTGGCTGATGTTGTTCTTCATTATTAACGGCATACCTTTCTCTTTATTATGAAACAAACATCCGATCATTTATCTCAAAAAATTGCATTTTTCTTTGAATGCCAAAGTCACACCCCTTGTTGGCAAACCCTTTAGATCCCATTTTCAAAATATCCTTCCTTTAATAATTTCTAATTATTATTGTTATTTCATCTGATCGTATCTATAGATTACTCACATCTTCGATCATTTCCCATCCGCCCAAGTTATCCTCCAAGACTTGCATCTTCCTGTTTGTATCCACTGTCAGATTACTATCAGACATAATTTCTAATCTCGTCTGGCAGCCAAGCAATGTCTCACCATATATCTCACTCTATATACATAGAAATATATATTTAGCCATATACTATAATTTTTGTTGTTTTTGTCCTCTTCCAGCATCCCATTTATTATGATAAAACCGGTGTGGCTGTGATGGCCATTTGCTGTGGACCCACCAAGACATTCGTACGGCATACGATGAAAGCATTTTTGGAATATGGTCAAGAGTATGTGGATAAATTAAAAGGGGCACCGTGTCAAGAAACCGCAGTGTGTGCACGCAATATAGTGCGAGCCATAGAAATGGGTTCAAATGGACAAATATGGTTGGCCGACAATGAACGTTTGGACATTGTAAAACCGCAACTCTATTGGCAAATGTCCGAGGAGCTTGCCCAGTTTATGGAACACTAAACAATGAAGTCACACACACACAAGACGCCGCAGCAGAAAAAGTAAACAAATGGAAATTTGTTTACCAGCAATAAAAATGGAGGAATGATGGCGATGACGACGACTACCAAGTGATGAAATTAGTTATGATTTAAAGATAAATGTACAACAAAAAAGATGCCGCTGATGATGAGAGAGATGCTGGCTGGCGCTGACAAAAGCTGACGGTGATGAGATGATGAATTTTAATGTTGTTTTCTTTTTGGGGGAAAAAGGGTCAATAAACTTTTGCCATAAATTTAGAAAAATCTGGCCGCTGCTGCCATCTTATTATTATTACTATAAAGTATAAATATCTCTTGCAGTTGGGAAATTGTTTCTCTTTTCTATTCTTTCCTTTTCTCTCCTTAGAAAATATTACGGAATTCCCCCTGAAAACTTATGCCAAAAACAGGCAATATCGTGTAGCAAAATCACTTAAAAATAAACTTTTGGCATACATTCAAGAAAAAATAGTTTTTCTTCTGTGAATTTTTGCGGTTCTTAGGCCATGCGGTGCCGTGAGTTCTGCATTTTCCTACTTTTCGGCCTTTTTGTCGGTCTCTGGCGTTTGCTATGGCTGGCTGGCAGTCAGGCTGGCGTGATTCTGAGTGACTGAGTGTGAATGCAAGTGTGCCCACCATCACCGCCACCGCCTCTGCCTGTGCCGCGGTCGCACTCGTATATTAGAAAATGCAATTAAGCCATTGTATGGTTTAAACATGCCATAAAGTTTGGCGGCAATGGAAAAAAGACATACATTCTCAGAGAGATATTGCCAACTGAGGTGTTTGTTTGTCCTCCACTATAATTTGGCAGCGAATAAAAAAGCGGTGTTGACTTAAGATTAGTGGAACCATAGGGGGTTGGGATGGATGCATAGAAATGGGAACAGAAAGTTAAACTAAGACAAATATACTATCAATATAAAACATACTATCCAAGTATTAATTAGCGAACACTGCTAGAATCAAGCAACCATACCTGATCGAGGGTTCTTTTAGATTCTAAGTATTTCTCATTAAACAGTCACTAATCTCCGAACCTATAATATCCAAAGTATTTCTTAATGACCATCAACTGATCTCGGATCATTTAATATCCAAAGAATTCCTTAAATAACTATTACTGATCGTGAATACCTTAAGATTCAAAGTACACCTCAATTCACATCATGATCGCGGATCCTTAAGCTCATGTAACTATCACTTATCGTGTATCCTTTAAGATCTAAAGTGTAAGTATCACTGATCGTGGATTCTCTAAGATCCAATGTATTCCCCAAGTAACTATCACTGATCGTAGATTCTCTAAGATCCAAAGTATTCCCCAAGTAACTATCACTGATCAAGTTCCCTTAAGATCCAAAGTATTTCTTAATAACCATGTACTGATTGCGAATCATTTAAGATCCGCAGAATTCCTTAAATAACTATCAGAGTCTTAAATAACAATCACTGATCGTGGATCCATTAAGATTCAAAGTATTCCCACATTTATCAATTAATTATAACTGATCGAAGATTCTTTTAGATCCAAAGTATTCCCCAAGTAAATATCGCTGATTGTGGACTCTTTTAGATTCAAAGAATGCCTTAAGTAACTATCACTGATCGCGAATCATTTACGATCCAAAGAATTTCTTAATAACCATCCAGTGATCGCGGATAATTTAAGATCCAAAAAGTCCTTAAATAACTATCACTGATCGTGGATCCATGAAGATCCAAAGTATTCCTAAATTATATACGATGACAAGATACCTTGGGATACATAATATTTATCAATTAACTATCACTGATCGAGGATTCTTTTAGATCCAAAGTATTCCCCAAGTAAATATCGCTGATCGTGGATTCTTTTAGATCCAAAGAATGCCTTATGTAACTATCAGTGATCGCGAATCATTTAATATCCAAAGTATTTCTTAATAACCATCCACTGATCGCGGATAATTTAAGATCAAAAGAAGTCCTTAAATAACTATCACTGATCGTGGATCCCTTAAGACCCAACGAAAGAATGCCTTAAATAACAATTGCTGATCGTGGATCCATTAAGATCCAAAGTATTCCTAAATTATATACTATGATAATATATATTGGGATACACAATATTTCTCTATTAACTATCACTGATCGTGAATCCTTGTAGATCCAACGTATTCCCAAGTAAATATCACTGATCGTGTATTCTCTCAGATCCAAAGTATTCCCCATTAATTAAGATCCGAAGTATTTCTTAATAACCAATCACTGATCGAAGATCATTTAAGATCCAAAGAATGCTTAAGTAACTATCAGTGATCGCGAATCATTAAAGATCCAAAGTATTTCTTAATAACCTTCCACTGATCGCGGAACATTTTAGGTGCAAAGAAGTCCTTAAATAACTCTCATTGATCGTATATCCCTTTAGACCTTAAGATCCAAAGAATTCCTCAATTATACATCATGACCGGAGATCTCTTAGGATACAAAATATTCCTCAATAAACTGTCACTGAAGAGGTAATATTTAAGATTTAAGTATGCTAATAAATTTCCACTGTTCGTGGATTCTTTAAGATCCAAAGTATTACTTAAGTAACTATCACTGATCGTGGATTTCGTAAGGTCCAAAGTATAACTTTAGTAACTATCACTGATCGTGGATTTTGTAAGAGTCAAAGTATTCCTTAAGTAATTATCACTGATCGTGGATTCTATCTATCACTGATCTTGAATTCTTTAAGATCCATAGTATTCCCCTTGCAACTATCACTGATTAAAGATCCCTTAAGATCCAATGTATTTCTTAATAACCATTCACTGATCGAGGATCAGTTAAGATCAAAAGTATTCCCCAAGTATATATCACTGATCGTGGATTCTTTTATATCCAAAGTATTATCCAAGCTGCTATCACTGATTAAGGATCCCATAAGATTCAAAGTATTTCTTAATAACCATTCACTAATCGAGGAGCATTTAACATCCACAGTATTCCTTAAGTAACTATCGCTGATCGCGAATTATTTAAGATCCAAAGTATTTCTTAATAACCATTCACTGATGGTGGATGGTTTCCTGGCCAAATTTTATTTCTAATGCAGAGCTATGGAATCTCACAAAACAGAAGCCATTGCACCAAGAAATATGTGAGCGTAAGTGGAAATGAATCGGTCATATCCTACCCAAACCAAGAGTTGAAATAACCAGACAGGCATTGGAGAGGAAGACCAGCTATCGCATGGAGACGAGCAGTGTAAGCTGAAGTAGCTGCTATGGGAGGGAACAGGACTGAAGTTAAATTTCTAGCGTTACGTAGATCAAAATGGAATAATTTTGATTTCATAATATATATTGGGAAGATTTCAGTGATTAGTGATATTTTATACCTTAAGATCCTAAGGGTTATTCAAGTAAGTAAATATCTCTGATATTGGATCCATTAATGTCGTAAATGTTCTTCAAATAATTATCCCTGATCATGAATCCTGTAAGATCGGAAGTATTCCTTAATTAGCTATCACTGATCGTGGATCCTTTAAGATCCAAACTATTACTTTAGTAACTATCACTGATCGTGGATTTTGTAAGAGTCAAAGTACATATTCCTTAAGTAATTATCACTGATCGTGGATTCTATCTATCACTGATCTTGAATTCTTTAAGATCCAAAGTATTCCCCATGCAACTATCACTGATTAAAGTTCCCTTAAGATCCAATGTATTTCTTAATAACCATTCACTGATCGAGGATCAGTTAAGATCAAAAGTATTCCCCAAGTATATATTACTGATCGTGAATTCTTTTATATCCAAAGTATTATCCAAGCTGCTATCACTGATTAAGGATCCTATAAGATCCAAAGTATTTCTTAATAACCATTCACTGATCGAGGAGCATTTAACATCCACAGAATTCCTTAAGTAACTATCGCTGATCGCGAATTATTTAAGATCCAAAGTATTTCTTAATAACCATTCACTGATAGTGGATGATTTCCTGGCCAAATATTATTTCTAATGCAGAGCTATGGAATCTCACAAAGTGGAAAAGAATCGGTCATATCCTACCCAAACCAAGAGTTGAAATAACCAGACAGGCATTGGAGAGGAAGACCAGCTATCGCATGGAGACGAGCAGTGTAAGCTGAAGTAGCTGCTATGGGAGGAAACAGGACTGAAGTTAAATTTCTAGCGTTACGTAGATCAAAATGGAATAATTTTGCTGTGACCCCATGTACATCTCTAAATAATATTAATAACTATTCTTTAAGATCAAAAGTATTCCTCAATTAACTATCACTGAACGTGGATTCTTTAAGATCAAAAGTATTCCTCAAGTAAATATCACTGATAGTGGATCTCATAAGAACAAAAGAATTATTCAAATAATGATCACTGATCGTGAATACCTTAAGATCCACAATAGTTATCAATAAACTATCACATATCATGTAAATGTCAATGGTTGTTGCTCCTTCATAATCTACAATATTCCAGTAGTAAATATCTCTGATCGTGAATATTTTTTGAGATCAAAGCATTTCTCAATAATGATTACTGATTGTGGATTCTTTATGATCCATAGTATTCCTAAAACAACTGTTGATCGAGGATCTATTAAGATCTGAAGTATTCATCGCTTAACGGTCACTGGACCATTTATGATTCAAAACTGTTCTGATTGAATCGTGGAGCCCTAAATATTCAAATTATTCTCCAAATAACTATCACTTTAAGATCCAAAGTATTTCCCATTTTATTATCAACAATCGTAGATCCTTTACGTTTCAAAGTTTTCTGCAATTATATCATTGATCGCGGATTCTTTAAGATATAATTTATTCCTCAATTAACTGGCTGATCGCGAATACCTAAATATCTAAAGCATTTATCAATCGACCATTACTGATCGTCGATGTCTTAAGATCTATATTATTCTCCAACTAACTAAATGCTTTAAGATTCAAAAATCCCTCAATTAACTATCACTGAACGCGGATCCTCTATGATATAAAGAATTCCTCAAAGTATTCCACAATTAGATCATTGATCGCGGATCCTTTAAGATATAATTTATTCCTCAATTTACTTGCTGATCGCGAATACCTAAATATCCAAAGCAGTTCTCAATTAACCATCACTGATCGTCGATTTCTTAAGATCCTAAACTCCAATGAATTACTCAATTAGTATCTCTGATTACAGATACTTTGAGATCTAAAGATTTCAGTGATTAGTGATATTTTATACCTTAAGATCCTAAGGGTTATTCAAGTAAGTAAATATCTCTGATATTGGATCCATTAATGTCGTAAATGTTCTTCAAATAATTATCCCTGATCATGAATCCTGTAAGATCGGAAGTATTCCTTAATTAGCTATCACTGATCGTGGATCCTTTAAGATCCAAACTATTCCGCAAATATGATCACCGATCGTGGATCTTTTAAGCTCAAAAGTATTCTTGGTTACACTCCCTCGTAGATCACAAATTTTTAAGGATCTCTAGTCTTCATGCTAAGATCTCGATTCTCTCTGTATTACAAGTAACCATCCAGTTATCATCATGCAGTGATCAGGGATCCGTAAAGATCCAAACAATTCCTCCATTAATTGTTGCTGATAGCTGATCCCTTAGGATTACCTGTTGCTGATCGTGGATCGATTAAGATCTAAGGTAACCATCATAGATATAAACTGAGAAAAGTTAAGTTAATCATCACTGATTGCGGAACATTTAAGATTAAAGTGTTCTTGAATTAACTATTGCTTCTGGATGATCATTTGTGTTCAAATTCATTCTTAAATTAAAATGACTGATATTAACTATCTCAATTTCTTATGGATCGTGGATCACTTACTACCCAAAGAGGGATCGGGATGATGTATATTCTCAACTAGTAAATAGAGTCACTTGAAATCCCGAAGTAGGATCCTATGATTTTAAGCATAGTACTCTAAGTGATCATTTATTGATCAATGACGATCCGTGGCAATTATCCATCTATTTTGGGTTTTAAATAATTCATAATTGTCAGGAACTGATAGTGGATCTTTTAGGATCACAAATAAATACCCATCGATCAAGTTAGGACCGTTTAGAACTAAACGCCCGACGATCAATGAACTATGCTGTTAGATTTCCGACCAACCTATAATCTATCAAATATCCTTTGTGTTTCAACATGATCGTCAATAGATAATTCTTTAAGATCCTAAAGAAACCTTTAGCAAATCCTAAAAAGCCTTTAGTAAATTAAGACTTATATATATTCTTTAGAAATGTAAATTGTTGTCAATCGTGAGAATTCTAAATAACATTCTTCGAAAGATCCTCTAGGAATTAAAGTAGGGTCATTTGGAATCCCAATTAACTTTCTATTGATTGATCAAGGATTCTTCAGAATCCATGGATTTTTAAGGATCGCAAATATATCCTCGTAAGCATATTTCACTCATGTATTTTGTGGATCCCAAGAATATAATTAGTGATCTTTTAGGAATTCAAATGCTAGTCAACGGAGGATAATTAAGATTTCCATCGAACTTTCTGTTAGTCAGACATCCTTTGGGAATCCGTGTCGTATTCAACCGTGAATCATTTAGAATCCCAACTAAAGTTTTGTCAAACGAAGGAATACTCTAGGAATCCAAGCAGACGTGGTCGCTTGTGGATGATTTGGAATTCCAAATAATCTTTCGGTGATCCTTTAGGTATCAAAGAGTCGTCAGTTGTAAACGGTTTAAACCATACGTCCAGATATCATCATAAATCCATAAATCGTGGACGTTTAGCGGTATAATTAGCGGTCAATCGTAGATGGTTTAGGAGTATATTTAATGATCAATAGTAGTTGGTTTGAAATTCCGATTAAACTTCCAAACAGTAATCAATAGAGAATTTTTAGGAATCCTAACTAACCTTAAGCCTTTATTTTAGGGATCAAAGATGTCATCAATTGTGACGACATGCATGGATCGTTTAGAACGTGATTTTGAATCCCTATTGATCGTTGAATAATGCGTCATTGTCAATCGTTAATGACTTAGGTCAATGTTAATCGATTGTGTAACACTTGGGATTGTGGAGCATTTTCGATCCAAAATAGTCCATACCCGATCAATTAGAAGCGCAGGAAGCCATTCTGCGATACAGGGTCTTTTCTTTTCGGTTAGTTGTTTATTATAGATCTTGTAGCTTTCGGGGTCATAAGTAGTCTACGAGAGTGGATATTTTAGGGTCTTTAATATGGGTTTTGTGAGAACGGAATTAAAAAGTCATAGAAGACTTTCTTGGAAGTAATCCTTGCTCTATTGAGAACCTTTCAGGATATCATACAATCATCCATGTACGATTTCCTCAAAAGGTCATTCGCTGACTCTTACAATTTACAGAGTTTGTCTACAATTCTGTAGGGTATAACATTTTGGAATCTAGCACTATTACAAAACACCATCGAAACCATCATCGGCACATATGATGGCGCAACATTTAATTAATCACTAAAACACATCCCATTCCCTCGCTCCAACCACAATGACTTGAAGATGACAGCCTACGGAGGAATTCCTTTACCTCTATCGGTCATATAAGCGAAATCCAAAAAAAAAACTTAACAAATGCTTTAAAAAATGTGGGCAAATAAAACCGGGCGCAACAAATGAATTCTCTATTACTGTTTCGTTATATTGGCAATACATCATCAATGCAGTTGTTGCGGCACTTCTTGCCGCCACACGCTAATGGCCATCCCATCGATGCATATGATGTAGTCAATAGCAGCGGCAGCAACAACAGCAGCCGCAAAGGCAGCTCATACTCGTACATCGATCGATGGTGTTGCCTGTATCGATTGTTGTTGGCGGCGTTGTGGTTGCGGTTACCGCTTTGTTGCATTTTTTGGTTTCAAACAACCAACTTGGACGACGAAGCGACGACGTTCTAAATGAAAAATAATCTTTGACAATTGCACGGTTCGGCAACAGTGACTAATCGATTTTTATTTCTATTTAACAATTTTGCTCGAGAGAAGCTGTTTGCTGTGCTCCATGCATTTTGCTTAGAAAGTAGCATATGTTGTAGTTTTGGGCTACAAATGAGTTTCGTACGAGAGGCTTGTGATTTGAGTAGAAGCACGATGCCAGCAATTGGGGGATACCCCCAAAGAAATCATAAAATTTGGTTGTCAAAAAGATATATGTATGTGTAAACGAATGGAATTTTTAGGGGTGTAGGAAATGGTGGGAATAGTTTATGAAATATTGCATTAGATGCCAAGACATTAAACCTTAGTGTATTGCAACTATTTGGAACTGCTAAATTTATGGGAAAATAAATAAAATTCCCAGCAGATTTGGTTTTAGCGCTCTTGGAGCTAACACCATTAATGATTTTTTAATGGAATAATTAATTCTTACTAATTTAGTTTAAGAGATATTTGAATAATAAAGGGGAACATACCTGTAAAGAGAGAAACGAAAACATTAGTATGTAGACAAGTAAACAAATAAAAACAAAATATTGATTCAGTTCCTAGTAATTGCGTCTATAAATAATCAATTGATTGACTAATAACATGTATTTTCATGGAAATCCTAAATTCAATGGAATTCATAAAAGATCTACTATTGACAAATGGAATACTCAAATATTTGCGATCAACAATGAGAATCTGAAAAGATCTGCGATCAACAACGGGTATTCCAAAAGATCTGTCATCAACAACGGGAATCCGAAAATAAATGCGAACAACAAAGGGAATTCTAGATCTGCGATCAACAACGAGAATTCGACTTTAAACTCTTGGGATTCCCAAAATATCGATCGATTTTGAACTTATGGGATTCGTAAAATATTCACGACCAACTTTCAATTCATGGAATTGCTAAAGGTTCCACGATCGACTTTCCAACTCATGGGATTACTAAAATATCCACGATCGACATATACCTCAGGAAATTCCTGAAAGCTCCGTGATAGACTTTTAACTCATGAAATTCCTAATGGCTAACCATGAATTCCTGATGGGACTCCTAAAAGGCCTATGCTCGGCTTTCAACTCATGGGATTCCTAAAAGACCTAAGATCAACATTGAAGTCATGGGATTCCTGAAAGATCTGCAATCATCAACGGAAATCCTAAAGGATCTACGATTAACTTCCCACTCATTGGAGGCCTAAAAACCTATCATAAACTTTAAAATAATGGTATTCCTAAAAGATCTGCGATCAACAGAGCGAATCCTAAAGGACCCACGATAAACTTCCAACTCATGGGAATTTTAATTCGACATTCAACTCATGGGATTCCAAAAAGCACCACGATAAACTTTGATCTCACGTGATTCCTAAATGATCCACTGATGTGATTCCAAAATGATTCACGATCGACTTTTAACTCATGAGATTCCTCAAATAACCACGATTGACAATCAACTCATGAGATTTCTAAAAGACCCAAGATCGACATTCAGAGGTACATTCATTATAGACTTTCGACTCATGGGATTCCTAATAGACACATGATCAACTTTTAACTCATGGGATTCCTGAAGGATCCACAATCGGCAAAAGGAATTCTGAATTATTCAGGATCTACTTTGATCCCATGGGACTCCTAAACACCTACGATCAACTTTCAAATCATGGGCCTCCTACCTGCGATCAACAACGGAATTCCTAAAGGATTCGCGATTGACTTCTAACCCACGGTATTTCTCAAATACCTAGAAGTCTCAAAATGATGGACGATCTCAAAATGATGGACGATCTAGTTTTAATTCATGGAATTCCTTAAAGATCTACAATCAACATTCAACTCAGTGGGAACCTAAAAAATCCACGACAGATGAAAAATTTATGTGATTCCTAAAACATCCACTACCGACTTTTAACTTAGGTGATTCCTGAAAGATCTCCGATCAACTTTTAACTTTTGAGATCCCTAAAATATCTACAATCGGCAAAATGAATTCTGAAATAATCAGGTCCAACTTAAAACTCATAACATTCCTATATGATTCATGCCCGACTTTCATCTCGAGGGATTCCTACAAGAACCACCATTGACTTTCAACTCATGGAATTGTTTCAACTCATGGAACATGTTTCAACTCATGGGAATCTTAAAGACCTACGATGGAATTCCAACTCGTGGAATTCCAGAAAGATCTTCGATCGACAAAGTGAATTCTAAAATATTCAGGATCGACATTGATCCCATGGGACTCCTAAACGCCTACGATCAGCTTTCAAGTCATGGGATTCCTAAAAGGACCCATGATCGACAAAAGCAATTCTGAAATATTCAAGACTGACTTTCAACTCATGGAATTCCTAAACGATTCATGTTCGACTTTCAACTCAAGGGATTCCTACAAGAACCACCATGACTTTAAAGTCATTGGATTCCTAAAGGATCCACGATAAATTTTCCGCTGGGATTCTTCAAAGACCCGCGATACTTATGTGATTCCTGAAGAATCCGCGATCGACAAAAGGAATTATAAAACATTTGGAACTGACGTTCAACTCATTGGATCTCTAAACGATTCATGTTCAACTTCCAACTCAAGGATCCTTAAAGGACGTATGATTGACTTTGAACTCATGTGATTTCAGGATCTAATATTAACTTTGAACTCATGGAATTCCTAAAGGATCCACGATAGACTTTTAACTCGTGGAATTTTTAAAAGATCCGCGATCGAAAATAGAAATTCCAAAATAACGATAACGAACGATAACGAAAATCCCAAGGATCCAGAATCGATAATGCTAATCCTAAAAGATCAAGGATCGATCCAGTTGTACGATAGACTGATAAGTTATGACATCTCGAGCAGATCCGCGAAATTCAAGGTATTCCTAAAGGATCGACGAACTGTTACAAGATCCACGACGTGCAATGGGATTCCTACATGGTCCACGACTAGTAATGGAGACTTGCAATGGGACTCCTAAAGGATCCACGACCAGTAATGTAACTTTTAAAAGATCCATGACTTGCAATGGGATTCCAAAAGGATCCACGACCAGTAATTGAACTTTTAAAAGATCCACGACTTGCAATGGGATTCCTAAAGGATCCACGACCAGTAATGTAACTTTTAAAAGATCCATGACTTGCAATGGGATTCCAAAAGGATCCACGACCAGTAATTGAACTTTTAAAAGATCCACGACTTGCAATGGGATTCCTAAAGGATCCACGACCAGTAATGGAACTTTTGGAAGATCCAAGACCAGCATTGGAACTTTTAAAATATCCACGACTTGCAATGGGATTCCTAAAGGATCCACGACCAGTAAGGGAACTTTTGGAAGATCCAAGACCTGAAATGGGATTCCTAAAGGATGGAATGGAATGGAACTTTTAAAAGATCCATGACTTGCAATGGGATTCCAAAAGGATCCACGACCAGTAATGGAACTTTTAAAAGATCCACGACTTGCAATGGAACTTTTAAAAGATCCACGACCTGCAATGGGATTCCTAAAAGATCTCAATATATAATAAAATTCCTAAAAGCTCCAAGACCTATAAGAGAATACCTAAAAGATCTACGACCAATAAGGGGAGTCCTAATCGATCCACGACCTGTTAAGGGATTTCCAAAAGATCCACTACCTGTAATGGGATTTCCGAAAGATCCACGGCCAGAAAAGTGATTCTTAAATGATCCACGACTGTAACGGGATTTCTAAAATATCATTGATTGGGCTTCCGAAATGATACTTTGTAAGGGGTTCTTACGAGGGCTGCTGTATATATTTCTGGACTAATAATGAAAATGCGAATATTAATCATCAAATTTTTCAGACTTTTGCATGCGCTCAAACCAATTGTTGAAGCACTTTTTCCACTCCGATTGAGACACCTCCAAAACATGGATTTGAACGCTTCAACAGCATCTTCTGGCGACGAAAATCGTTGACCACGCATTTTTTCTCGATGTGCGGGAATAAAGAGAAATCATTGGGTGCCAAGTCAGGGCTGTACGGCGGATGACCCAACAATTCGACGTCTTGGCCGGTCAAAGAGGCGCTGGTGTGAGAGCTCGCATTGTCATGGTGCAGAATGATTCGTCTTCTCTTGTTCGTTTTTCGAATTTCTCCGAAGACTTCAGGCAAACACTCAAAATTTACCGTCCTACGTTAATCAAGCGGAACAGTCGCCACATGACCAGTTTTGCCGAAGAAACATGCGACCATTTGCTTCGAAGTGCTTCTTCCACGAACAACTTTCTTTGGATTTGGCTCGTCTTCGAAGTCCCACACGGTCGATTGTTGTTTTATTTCGGGTTCATACGCATAGATCCATGATTCGTCACCTGTGACGACGTTATACACTGTATTTGAGCTACCGCGATCGTATCATTTAAACATTTCTTTGCCCTACCCGACACGAGCCTTTTTTTGAGCGATTGTCAAATTGTGCGGGATCCAACGAGAACAAACCTTTTTTACGGCCAGGTGTTCATGCAATATCGAATGTATGCTGGTGACGATCTTGCATTATCAGTTCACGCACGGCATCAATGTTCTCTGGCACAAAGGCCGTTTTTGGACGACCTTCGTCTTTAAGCGAGCGTCGGCCACGATTGAATTCATTAAACCCGTTTTTCACAGTGCTATAGGATGGTGCTTCATCGCCATACAAAGATTTAAGTTCATCGATGCACTCTTGTCGTGATAACCCACGTCGAAAGTTGTGACAAATTATCACACGAAAATGTTCACGAGTTAATTCCATTTTTTTTGCCAAATTGATTTTTTCAAGTCACTGTAAAAAACACAAATGATGGTCGTACGTTCAAGACGTTCTGAGTTCGTTTATGCTAAAAAATGTTAAACTTAGTGCGATCCACAATGGAAATCCTGAAAAGATCTGCGATCAACGAAGTATATCCCAAAAGATTAATGATCAGAGTTTAAAAAGATACCTCATGGGATGAAAGAGCTGGTAACTCATAGGATGAAAGATCTGCAAACGATAAGAACCGAAATTCTTAAAAATCTATATATCTACGATGGACTGAAGTTGCAAAGAATCCAGGGTATACTGCTGGTACTCATGGAAGATATGTGGTGAATAACAGGAATCATAAAGATCTATTATCGACAACGGAAATCCTAAGACATGATAGACCGATGATTGGTGTGATATGACATGATTGCTGATGCTTGGTCGACTAACAATGCTGATTTTGAAGAACCCACTTTTAGTAACCTTTAGACACACAATAGACTGGTAACTAATGCGATCGACAACCGAAGTCCTACAAGATATGCAATTCTAGAAGATCTGCAACGGGCAACCAAAAACATTTCCATGATCAGAGTTTCAAAAGATCTACAATCGCGTGGTAACTCATGAGATTAATGATCTGCGATCGACAGTGGAAGCCATAAAAGATCTAAAGACCTCCCATCGATAACGTGAATTCTTAACGAACAGAAATTCTTAAAGAATCCAAAAAATCCACTATGGACTGGAGTTTCGAAGGATCCAAGATCGACTGTTTATTCAAAAAGACCTTTGACCGAAAATGGAAATCAGAACGCATGATCGCCAATTACTTATGGGATATATAGATGCCTGATTGACTAGTAATGCGGATTTTGAAGAACCCACTTTTAGTAACCTTTCCAGGAGCATATCTTCATTCATTATCTAATTATATGATCTCAGTCAAAAATTCATGAAAAATAATTATATTATCAAATAAGGCGCCTTCATTAAAATTTGCAATTCTATTGCCCAAATTACCTTCCGCCAATTGAATTGAATTCCACCATAGTGGTAACAATATCAGCTACCACAAGACTCAATCTTCAACTGATTATCCATTAAAGGGAATTACATAGAGCCAGAGTAGATATTCTTCCTCTCAAACCAAAATTACAAATAAACTAATGACTTCTTTTGAACTGTGAGCTATCGAGAGAACCTACTTACATGCAACCTTAGTTTGCATTCTTTTTTTATTCTCTCTCCACAAGTAATTCTAGGCTATTTTCTTTAATGATGGCTGGAAAAACTCAACATTTGTTAATATGAGCAAAAAGAAATTTCCATGAAAAATAACGAATAATGAGATTTTTTCCCTTTCATCTTTTCTTCTTTTGTTCCCTGAACACACAATTATGATTAGATGAATAAACACAATCTCAGGCAATCGAAAGGATAGCGGCGGCGGCGATGACACGAAGGTGAATGAGTGTGTGGAGGGCATGGAAATGACTGAAACCACAAACTTAGATTGGAACCTCATCATCCCAAAAAAAAAGGAGGCGCCTTTTTTGTGGCAAGTAGAGGCCAAACCCGGTAGTGTTTGATTCTATTGTTGGGTGTTATAGAACTACCGGAATTTGATGTTTACGAGAATGATGATGATAATATTGTGTTTTCTCTCCATTTGAGTCCAATATCAATTGGTTATCTTAGATACTCCATATCGATAGTTACAACATAACCTTAGAATTATAAAGCCTCTGGATGTGGATTGTTTTTTTTTTGCTTTGTTGGCGGTGTTGTTGTCTTGCCTCAAGAACAGCCTCCATCGCCATTGTGTGGCAAGTATGTCGAGTGCAATGCGTACAAAACAAAAGACTAGAATCGAGTAGAATAGCATTTTACAAAAGCCAACCTCCGAATAAAACTGATACAGAGCAGAAGATAAACCAAACAACAGATATACCGACAGACGGGCAGATGGACGGACAGATACATGATGCATGATGGTGTGTAGTACATCATCAAAAATTACTTCCTGATTCTGTAACATGACTGACTGGTTGGCGGTTACTTGCCCGTCCGTCCTTCCATCTGTATGTCTATCTATCTGTCCGTCCGCCTGCCTTACTTACGGTGTATCATCTATCAGCAGAAACTGGAGGTTGTTGGTTGTTTATTGCCAAAGTAGTGTTTAAAGGCCACTGTGTTGTTGCGTTTTAAACGAATGTTGTTGTTGTAGTTATGCCAGAATACAAGTAGAACATAATAGCTGGAAATCTAGAACAAATCTAGAGGAATTGGAATTTATGTAAAATAATGAATGCAGAATAAGGACGATATGTTCTGTAATGTAAAGAAGAGGGTAATTTTGAAAGCGACTAAGCTATACGAGTTTCAATGTTAGGTTCACAAGATATGCAGAGTTAACGATACTGAATGACCTTCCTTCCCTTTAGTTGCGAATTTATTTCAAAATGATAAACCATGGGAATTCAAAAAGTTTCATGATCACCTGCAGATTCATGTGATACCTAAAATACATGCGACAGACAGCAGAACTAGCAATCCCATCCTAAAAGATCCGTAATCGACAACGAAAATTCTAAAGTATCTACGATCTATAATAGGAATACTACAAGATCCTGAACGATATAGAAATCAGAACATATCCCGGATCGGAAACCTAAAGAAACTACGATCGGCAACTGAGATTTTAAATGATATCCACAAACGATAATGGCAATCCAACAGGATTTTGGAATTTTGTCGATCGCCCGATCGATAATGGTAATTCTGGAAATGTAAAAGATCCGCTATCGTCAAAGGAAATTGCTAAAAATCCAGGATCGGTAATGGGAATCTCAGAAAATCCAGGGTTTAAAATATCCGCTATCGTTAATTCTTTTGCAGGATTTAAGATCAATAATGGAAATGCTAATTAACCTATGATCGATAACGGAAATTCTAAAGGATCTACGATCTATAATAATAAATCTACATGATCCATGATAAACATGGAAGTGCCAAAATGTGCGGGATCGGTAACCTAAAAAATCAGCGATCAACAAGTATGATTTTAAAAGATCCAATATCGATAAATGGAATCCCATCCTTCCCATCGCTAATTCTAACAGGTTCGAGTCAACAAGGGTGATTTTAAAAGATCCAAGATCCATAAATGGAATCCTATACTGGATCCGATCGCTAAGGAAGATATTTCAGAATCGATAATAGGGATCCTAAAAGATAGAGGATCGATAGTGGGAATTCCATAAAATCAAACTCATGGAAATACTAAAGTATCTAGGATCGCAAACCTAAAATGACTATGATATCCCATAAACACATGGGAATTAAAAAAGATTCATGATTGGAATCATAAGAGATCCATGATCGACTCATAACGCAAAGGAATACTAAAGGATTTGGGATCGGCATCGAAATAATACTTTATAGACTCCTTTAATTTGAATGACCCGTTTTTCCATGGAAATCCTGTAAGATCTTCGATGGGCAGATAACGATCGAATCCTGAAATCTTCATGATCTGTTCATAATCAAGAGAATCCTAAAACAATCTTCGATCGGTTTATAACGAAGGGAGCTCTGGAATCACTGGAAAATACCGAGTTGTGAAAAATTCACGATTGTGTCCTAAAAACTCAAAAGATTGAGGCCTGATATATTCATAATCTAGATCTGAAATCTTCTAAATATATCATATATCTAAAATATCCACAACCGAACGTTGACATCAGCACGACCGAGTTCTAAAATCTCTACCTACAAGTCCTGAAATATCCACGATTGAATTCTTACATATCGACGATAGAATCTTGAAATATCAATATTTGAGTACTGAAATCCCCACAATCCATCCATTTCTTAAATCCACACGTCCCTAAAATATCCAAGAGCATGTTCTACAATCTCCACGATTGAGTTATACAATCCTCACGATCGAGTCCTGAAATCTCAACGATCGAGTACTGAAATCTTCTCGTTCGAGTCCTGAGTCTACACGATCGGGTTCCAGGTTCTCCACAATCGAGTTCTGAAAATATCCATGATCGAGTTCCGCAATATTCATGATCAGGTTCTGAAATATACACCATCGAGTCCTGGATATCCAATACTACCAAAATATCCAATCAAGACATAAAATATCCACGACCGAGTTCAGATATCTCGGGTTCTAAGATGAACGCGATAGAGGTCTGAAATCTCCAAGATCGAATGTTGTGATGTTCACGATCGAGTTCTGAAATCTTCAAGATCAAGTCACGAAATATTCATGATCATGATCTGAAATATACACTATCGAGACCTGAAATATCCACTACTGAGTTCTGAAATCTACACGATCAAGGCTTGAAATTGCCACGATCGATTTCTAACATCCCCACAACCGACTTCGGGAATCTCCATGATCAAGTCCCGAAATATTCACGATCAGGTTCTGAAATATATAGGATCGAAACCTAAAATATTCATTACTGAATTCTGAAATCTCCACGCCAAGGCCTGAAATCTCAACGACTGAGTTCAGAAATGTCCACGACTGAGTTCAGAAATGTCCACGACTGAGTTCAGAAATCTCCACGACTGAGTTCAGAAATCTTCACGATCGAGCCCTAAAATCTTCACGAACGGGTTCTGAATTATCATAGAAATATCCGCGAAATATTTCTGGAATCTCAACAACCAACTTTGGGAATCTCCAAGATAAAGTCCCGAAATATTGACGATCAGCTTCTGAAATATGTACGATCGAGTCGTAAAATATCCACTACTGACTTCTGAAATCTCCACGATTGTGACATGAAATGTGGACGACCGAGTTCAGAAATCACTCTGAGATGTTCACCATCAAGTCCTGAAACGTCGACGATCGAATCCTAAAATATAGTCCTGATATATCCACAATCGTATCCAGAAATATCTACGATCAAGTACTTAAATATATGCGATCATGTCCTGAAACTCCAAGATTAAGTCGTACAATCTCCTCGATCGAGTAACACAGTATCCTCGATTGAGTCCATCAATATCTAAGATCAAGTCATACAATCTCCTCGATAGAGTACTTTAACCTCTTCGATCGTGTCCTGAAATATTCTAGATCGAATCTTATAATCTCCACGATCGACTCCTAAAATCTTCACGATCGATATTGGACATATAATGCATGGAAAATAATGGAATCCCTATAACTCTGATCGATTAGTGATGTTTGAGAGTAATGTGGTGGTTCGTTTTCATTTATTGTGAAAATTGTCGATAAAAAATATACGAAACTAAAATCATTCGGCGTTTATAGATCTTCGAGCATTATAATTTTGCATTGATCACGGATATTATAGAATCTCTGTAGATTCATAGTGGATCACTTAGAACTCATCTCTTCATTGATCGCGGATCTCTTGGAATTACAATTTTACATTGCTCATGGATCTTATGGAATTACAATTTTACAATATATCAGAAATAAAACCATTCATTGATCGTGCATAAGGAATTACAATTTTGAATTGATCATAGATTTTCTAGAATTAAAATTTTTGTATTGATCGTGCAACTTCTACAACTAAAATTATTATGAATTAATTGTTGATTTTCTAGAAGTGAAAACTTGAATTAATCTTGGATCTTCTAATGATAAAATCTTGAATTTATCGTGGATCTTTTAGAACTAAAACCTTGAATTGTTCGTGGATCGTCTAGAATTGATCGTGCATTTATATAAGTAAAATATTGAATTGATCGTGGATCTTAATTTTGCATTGATAGTGGACCATCTAAAATAAAAATGTTTCATTGATCGTGGATCTTCTAGAGATACTTTCCAAGTAGAGATACTTTTTTTAATATCCATTTTTTGACAGATGACGTGTGAGTCGTGTCATGCTGTCATGTTATTTTCTTTAAGTATTGTTTGGCATTTCATCATGGAAAGACTTGCGCCTGAACAACGTTTACAAATCGTTCAACTTTATTACGAAAATTCACGTTCTGTGAGGAATGTGTTTCGTGCACTTCGCTCAACTTGAGCTTACTATTCGCAACACCACCACCCAGAGACCCAGCATTCATTATTGGATAGTATTCGACCAAATAGACCACGTCCAGCATGCAGTGAAGAAAATGTAGCGGCCGTAGCTGATAGTGTACGCGAAGACCGTGTAGAGTCGATTCGGCGCCGTTCGCAGCAACTCGGACTGACGTATGGAACGACTTGGCGCATTTTAAATTGAAAGCATAGAAAATACAGCTTGTGCAAGAACTGAAGCCTCCCAACCTTCCCAAGCGACATCGCTTCGCTCTATGGGATCTTGAAAAGTTACAAGAAGATCCGACGTTTTCGACCCAAATTTTGTTCAGCGCTGAGGCCCATTTCTGGCTCAATGGTTATGTAAACAAGCAAAATTGTAAAGAGATTCAAGAGCTGCCACTTTATCCAGAAAAAACAACGGTTTGGTGTGGTTTGTGGGCCGGTGGAATCATCGGTCCATATTTCTTCAAAAATGATGCCGGTGAGAACGTAACCGTCAATGGCGACGGTTATCGTCAACCGACTATTTGATGCCTGAAATTGAAGCTCGTGATCTCGACGACATTTGATTTCAACAAGACGACGCCGCTTCCCACACATCGCATCAATCAATGGATTTATTGAGGGAACACTTCGGAGAGCAGATAATTTCACGTTTTGGGTCGGTCGATAGGCCACCAAGATCGTGTGATATCACACCGTTAGACTTTTCCCTGTGGGAATATGTAAAGTCTAAAGTTTATGCGGACAAACCCGCTTCGACCCAGGCCTTGAAGCAAAACATCATGCGTGTCATTCGCCAGTTACCAGTCGAAATGCTCGAACGAGTCATCGAAAATTGGACTCAACGTTTAATAGACATAATCTTCAAAAAATAAATGCCAAAAAATGTTCTTTCAAATGATAATAAACATTCCCCATTCAATTTGAATTTGCTGTGTTTTTTTCTTTAAAAAAGGATGGAACTTCGAAATGGATCACGCATTATAACTTAAATCATCAATTAATCGTTTATCTTTTAGAACTTACATCACCAATTAATCGCGGATATTCTAGAATTAAATCATCAATTAATCGTGAATCTGCCAGAACTTACATCTTAAGTTAATCGCGGATCTTCCACAACTTTAATCATAAATTAATCGTGGATCTTCCACAACTTAAATCATAAATTAATCTTCTAAAACTTAAATCATCAATTGATCCTGGATCTTCCAGAACATAAATCATTAATTGATCGTAGATATTCTAGAAATAAAATCATTAATTGATCGTAGATATTCTAGAAATAAAATCATCAATTTATTGTGGATTTTCTAGAAACAAAATCATCAATTTATCGTGGATCTGCTATAACTAAAATCGCTAATTAATCGTGCATCTTCTAGAAATAAAATCATAAAATGATCGTGGATCTTCTAGAACTAAAATCGTCAACTTATCGTGGATCTTCTAGAAATAAAACCATCAATTAATCGTGGATCCTCTAGAATTAAAATCATCAATTGATCGTGGATCTTCTAGAATTAAAATCATCAATTAACCGTGGATCTTCCACAACTTAAACAATCAATTAATCGTGGATCTTCTAAAACGTAAATCATCAATTGATCGTGGATCTTCCAGAACTTAAATCAATAATTTATCGTGGACCTAAAACTAAAATCATCAACTTATCGTGGATCTTCTAGGACTAAAATTATCAATTTCTAGAACTAAAATCATCAACTTAACGTGGATCTTCTAGGACTAAAATCATCAATTTCTAGAACTAAAATCATCAACTTATCGTGGATCTTCTAGGACTAAAATCATCAATTGATCGTGGATCTTCCAGAAATAAAATCATTAAATAATCGTGAATCTTGTAATAATAAAATCATCAAATAATCGTGGATCTTCTAGAAATGAAATCATCTATAACTTAAATCACCAATAAATCGCTTATTTTTTAGAAATTACATCACCAATTGATCGCTTATTTTTTAGAAATTACATCATCGATTAATCGTGGATCTTCCAGAACATAAATTAATCGTTGATCTTCCAGAATTTAAATCATCAATTGATCGCGTATCTTCTAGAACGTATATCATCAAATGGTCGTGGATCACCATAACTTAAATCATCAATTGATCGTTGATCTCCCAGAACTTAAATCATTAATTAATCATGGATCTTCTAAAACATATATCATCAATTTATCTTGAATGTTCCAGAACTTAAATCAATAATTAATCATGGATCTTCTAGAATTAAAATCATCAATTGATCGTGGATCTTCCAGAATTAAAACCATCAATTAATCGTGGATCTTCCACAACTTAAAGCATCAATTAATCGTGGATCTTCCACAACTTAAACCATCAATTAATCGTTGATCTTCTAAAACGTAAATCATCAATTGATCGTGAATCTTCCAGAACTTAAATCAATAATTTATCGTGGACATTATAGAAATAAAATCATCAATTTATCGTGGATCTTATAGGACTAAAATCATCAATTGATCGTGGATCTTCCACAACTTAAATTACTAATTAATCGTGGATCTTCCACAACTTAAATTACTAATTAATCGTGGATCTTCCAGAACATTAATCATTAGTTGATCGTGCATATTCTGGAACTAAAATCATCAATTGATGGTGGATCTTCCACAACTTAAATCACTAACTAATCGTGGATCTTCCACAACTTTAAACATTACTTGATCGTGCATATTCTAGAACTAAAATCATCAGCTGATCTTCAAGAGCTAAAATCATCAATTGATCATGGATCTTCAAGAGCTAAAATCATCAATTGATCATGGATCTTCTAAGACTAAAATCATCAATTGATCATGGATCTTCTAAGACTAAAATCATCAATTGATCATGGATCTTCTAAGACTAAAATCACCAATTGATCTTCTAGAACTTAGAATAAAGATTAAGAAATATTTTTTTATTTATCAAGTGTCTGTAAGCATTAAAATTATGCATTCATCGTGGACCTTTTAAAATTAAAATTTTGCATTACTTCTTAAAAAAATCAGTCATTGCTCGTGGATTTCTCAAAATTAAAATCATTACATTTAAAATCAGTCAATAATCGTGGATCTATTCGAATTAAAATCAGCCTTTGATTGTGGATCTCTTAGAATGACCATTTTTTCATTGTTCATGAAGATTCATATTTTATGTGGAAAGATAACACTGATCTCCAACTTTAATGATACATCATATTCAGCAATTGAAGATGATTATTCTTGTAGGAAAAAAGATATGAGATGATCGGTGGTGATTTCAGAGAGATTTATTTATTAATATGTAATTCTTTAATATTCTGCTAAGAAATTACAACGTAAATTGAGTAGATTGTATAATATGTAGCAGAAGGACAAGTAGCCACCACGTTGGGCGCCACTGAAGCAGAATATTGTCTTTAATAAACAACTTGTTTATGCACGACAACTCATATCTTTAAAACGTTGTGTGTTTCTTTTTTTCTTTAGATTTATTGAATACCTAAGACAGTATGTTAAGTGGTCATAATACACAGAGAGAAAAAAAATAATCACAATAAATCTGAAGAAAAGTCGTCCCCCTGAATGTCTCAAACTAAAAAAAAATATTTTTGGGAAGATAATTCCTAACTAATTAATAATTATTATTAATTTTATATATATCTTATTTTGAATGTTTCTTTTAAAATGTACTACAAAATTTAAATCTTAGATTTTTTAATATTTTGAGTTTTTTTGTTCAGTGCTCAAAAAATATGGTCGAGCAACATTACTAGTTACCATGTTTTTGATGACTGACAACTACAATACAATAACTAGATTTTGTTGTATTACGTATATATTTATCAACATTTTTTTGTGTAAGCCTTTTCCTAATATAAATGTATACAAAGACTATTTAAACGTTTGTAACAGTTTCAAATATAATGAAGGATGAATTTATAAAAACTGTGAAACAGATTCTTGTAATACACTTTTAGGCGATCTCTTGACATTAAAGTGCAACAAAATATGCATCACTAGAAAGCATTTTTTTTAATTAGGAGATTAGTATCATCCTAATGTAATTGAGTTATATGATTTTTTGTGGTACACTTTTAAGGTATATTTTCCACACGGACTCTTATAAATCGTATATCAGTGGAAAGGTGCAGGTCCAAAGATGTGCAGAAAAATATTTTTAAATTATATTTTTAAATTATTTTGGAAATTTATATTCATAAAACTTGTAATTTGTGTCATCGCACAAGAACTACCTTACACAATTTGTTGTGGTACACTTTAACGATCGTTATTGCTCTCAAATTCTAATGAATATAAAATCTATAGAAAGTTCTGGACCCAAAAATGTGCAGAATGGGTTTTTTTGATTTTTGGAATACTCATTTATCATCACTATAAAGATGTAATTTTTCATAGATTTCTAGAATCATATTTTTCTCTTTTTTGGTACAATTTTAGGTATTTTAATGCCATCAGATTATAATAAAATATATTTCATATGGAAGCTCCTTTTGAGATGTGCAGCATTATATATTAGAGACCCTTGGAGTACTAAAATGTTACATATTTCCCCTATGTTTCTAAATAAAAGGAAAATGCTGACGGATATTTCAATGTTTGGTACGTAGATCTAGCGCCTATGACATTTTGACACGGCCGCGTAGTGAGTTTAACTTTCGACCTACCTCCAAAAAACGTCATGCACGTATACTTGTCTTGTACTGCCATAGACGTACATACAGCCTGTTCCAGCACAAAGACTTCGGCGCAATGTATTTTGAGTTCGGTTTGCCAAGCAACCTACGTTCTTGGTCATGTGTTGTTAGCCATGTCGCGCGTTGTTGCAATATGAAGATCTATTTTATGCACCTAAAGATTTGTTTTATTGTCCATGATGCCTAGAACCGGGCAGTTCAACAGCGAGAAAACCACAATATGTAGAAATAAACGACCTTAAAGTTTTGTACATTTTCGAGGTAGGTATTTTGTTATTTTTGCTTGTAGAACGAGCAATACAACCATAGTAATGTTGCGCATGCGCACAGCCATGAACAAAACACACCACGGAATAAGTGTGATATTCATGGCTTGAAAAATACACGACACACGCACACACACAGGGAGCAAGTAGTTGTAATATGAAATACATGCCGTTTTTCAGTCTATGTTCGATTTCGTGTTGGTAGATTGATTCATGAAGAAGCACAGAAAAAATCAGGCTTATGTAGCAAACCAAGGGAGAGCAAAGAGAGTGAGAGATTCTCTGGAATATTTGAAGAATGAGTAGGTTTGGTTAGGCGATGGATGAGGTTGTTGATGCCACACCGCGCTATTTGGGAAGTAACGCATGCGCAATATTTGCTATTTGAGTTCTATTGAAAAGTAATAGAATCAGACAGACAGACAGACAAAAACAACAGTGGGATTGAATATGGAAGAACTCAGAGGTCGTCTCCTGGACAGAGGAAGATGTCAGGGGTCGACTCTAGTATAGAGGAAGACCTCAGAGGTCGACTCTAGTAAGAGGAAGAGCTCGGAAGGTCGACTCTAGTATAGAGGAAGACCGCAGAGGTCGACTCTAGTATAGAGGAAGACCTCAGAGGTCGATTCTAGTGTAGAGGAAGACCTCAGAGGTCGATTCTAGTATAGAGGAAGACCTCAGAGATCGACTATAGTATAGAGGAAGACCTCAGAGGTCGACTCTAGTATAGAGGAAGACCTCAGAGGTCGACTCTAGTATAGAGGAAGACCTCAGAGGTCGACTCTAGTATAGAGGAAGACCTCAGAGGTCGACTCTGGTATAGAGGAAGACCTCAGAGGTCGACTCTAGTATAGAGGAAAACCTCAGAGGTCGACTCTAGTATAGAGGAAGTACTCAGAGGTCGACTCTAGTATAGAGGAAGTACTCAGAGGTCGTCTCTAGTGTAGAGAAAGTCCTCAGAGGTCGACTCTAGTATAGAGGAAGACCTCAGAGGTCGACTCTAGTATAGAGGAAGACCTCAGACGTCGACTCTAGTATAGAGGAAGACCTCAGAGGTCGACTATAGTACAGAGGAAGGACACAACAGAGGCCGACTCTAATATAGAGGAAGACCTCAGAGGTCGACTCTAGTATGGAGGAAGACCTCAGAGGTCGACTCTAGTATGGAGGAAGACCTCAGAGGGCGTCTCTAGTATGGAGGAAGACCTCAGAGGTCGACTCTAATATGGAGGAAGACCTCAGAGGTCGATTCTAGTATAGAGGAAGACCTTGTATAGAGGAAGACCTAAGAGATCAACTCTAGTATAGAGTAAGACCTCGGAAGGTCGACTCTATAATATTTTATTAATTTTTAAAACAATAAATTTTTAGAGTTATTTTTAGTGTTAGTTAAAAATTAATTGACACCTTTTTGGCACCTTCCAACCCACTGTGTTGCTGCCAACATAATTGCAATTTGTGTTTTTTTTGTTTTAGCCCATTTTTTTTGCTGTCGTTTCGCTTTTTTTCTTCTCGTATAGAAGAGTAGCGCAACTGCAAAATGTGCATGAAAAAACCCCATAACGTAATACATAACGTTCTAAATGTTTTATTACGTTATAGTATTATTGGCTACCATTCGGTGAGTTTTGTTTTGTTTTGCTCTGTTCAACTGTGTGTTGAGTTCGGTTTCCGTTGACTGGGCCAATGCAATTGCGCAGTGTGCACTGCGCATGCGCCCGATCGGTTGGTCGGTCGTTCAATGTTGTTTGGCGCTTTTCTTGGCAACCGGGCACCAACCACCACAACTGCCAAGCAAATCAACTCTGTTGAAAAGTTGCTGTGTGAAATTAGGTCTCAAGAGCTCTAAACTATGCTAGTGGTTCTGTAACTTTTTTCCTTCTTTGATAGTTTTGCAGCAACAACAGCTATGCGCTGCTGTATAGCTGTTGCCGATGATGTTGCCATTGCTGTTGCTGTTGTCTGTTTTTTTGGCATAGTATGTACGTAGTGTTTTTATTGTGTAATAAGTAGATAACGGCATTTAATGGCTGAATGAGTGCTGTAATGCAATAAAAACAAAACACGGCAAAAAATAGACAAACAAAAACCAACAACAGCAATGAAAAAAAAACAAAACTATGCGCAATGGTAGTGCGCATGCGCAGCGCCGCCAACCCAGAGCCAGAGTTGCATTATGAAGCTGATAGAATTTTTTGCTATTATGTTTTGTTTTATTTTCATGGTTTCTTTGGGTTTTTGCTTTTTTTTTTTGGTGGCATACATTGTTGATGGACCAGACCCAGCGACGAGAGGAGTCACAGCAGAGAGAACAAACAACAGAGAAAATTAAAATTGATTAAAGATCTTTGTTAAAATTCCTTTTTGCCAATTTTGAGGTTATGCAAGCAAGCGGTAGTTTTTGGGATGTTATTATTGTTGGGGTTTTTTGGGTTAATAAGAAATTTCATAAAGAATATTGTCGTTAAAATTAATGAATATTTTTTTCCTAAAGTTTCATTGTGAGCACGAACAATAGACAATGACCATTTCACGGGAAATTAATAACAATGCGTTATTTATTTTTTGCAAAAAATAAAAAGGTAAATTATTGAAAAAGCTTATTACTATGAAGGAAATTTGAAAAGAAAATTGTTTACAGAGAAAATAATTGGTGGAAGACTTCACTTGCTGTCAGTTTCTGGATGCCTCACAGGACCACTTTCTGGAAAGAATGACATCTGGGCCATTTTGCTGAAAAATGAAAATTACATAGTACAACACATTATTTTGGGACTCAATTATGAGAATTGGACGTGAAAGTAGCCCCAAAAATAAGAACTTCTGATTCATTCGCTTAGTCAAGTTGGCTCAATTAATAATTTAATGGCCATACGATTTTTTTGCTCAAGGTGTATTTTTAGTACTTTTTCTATACTTAACACGGTTATATCTCGGTACGGAATATTTCTTTTTTGTCTGAATCAAAGTTGTAGAAATAGAATAGGAGAAAACAATGCGAAACAAACCTATCCGAAAAAAGTGCATCCAGTGCCATAAAAATCGCAATGATTTCGGAAAATGCGTTATTTCAGTCAGTTCACATTTTGTAGGAATATTGTTGTCATTTGGGCTAAGGTTCTGCATGTCTCGAAGGACCATTTTCTTCAAAGAAAACTATCAGGGGTAAGACTATGGATGCCCCGAAATAAAATTGTCTTCAAAATGAATACGTTGAAGGATAATTTTCTTGAAGGAAGGCAAAATATTGCTGTCATTTGGTCTAAGCTGCTGGATGCCTCGGAAGATAATTTTCTTGAAAATATTAGCGTCGGAAGACCGAAAGTTTAAAGGCTGTCTTTTAGCTTTCGCAAGAAAATGGTTGTCATTTGAGCTCAATTTCTAGAACCCTCGAAAGACCATTTTCATGGAAAGACGGCACCTGGGCTAAGGATGCCTCGAAGCACCATTTTTTGAACAAAAGCGTGTCGAAGGACCATTTTCATATCAAATTGAAAATCAGTCGTTCACCTTTTGCAAGAATGTTTTCTGGATGCCTCGAAGGGCCATTTTATTAAAAAAATAAGTAATGTTAATTCTTTAATATAAATATATGGAGGAAATTCGGAAAGACAGCTCTTTATAAAAAGAAAAAAGGGCGCCATTTTCTGGGAAGGAAGCACAGAAGGACCATTTTATTAAAAATTTAGGTAATATTAATTCTTTAATATAAATATATGGAGGAAATTTGGAAAGACTGCACTTTATAAAAAGAAAAAAGAGCGCCCCAGTAGGTGAGTTGGTAGCGGACTAACCCCTCCAGAGGCTCTGGGCTGTCGTTACAAAATCTAGCCACATTTTCCTTGTAGATATCCGAGCTACGACTCTGTATGCGTCGTAGGACCATTTTATTGAAAATTTAAAGGCTGTCACTTTACGTTTTGTAAAAATTTTGTTGTCATTTGGAGGGAAGGCTCCATATGTCGCGGAAGACAGTTTTATTGAAATCAAGAAATCTAGGTTAGGGCTCTGAATGCCTTGAAGGGCCATTTTCTTGAAAATATACGCGTCAATCCTCAAAGAACCGTTTTTTTGAAAATGAATGCGCCGCGGAAAAACTATATGGAGGACAATTTATTGACAATGTAGGCTAAATCTCTGGATGTCTCGAAGGATCATTTTCTTCAAAATTAAAGCGTTAAATTAAATTGAAAAATGAATGGTCATTCATCTTTTGTAAGAATATTGTCATTGGGGCTAAAGTTCTGAATGCCTCGAAGGACCATTTTCTTCGATAGCATCGAAGGACCATTTAATTACAGATTTAAGTAATTTTATTTATTTAATATAAACATATATGGCCAAACAGTTTTTTACAAAAAGAAACAAATATTTGGAGGAATTATTTTTGATCCAATACTCAACTCAGAATGCCTCGAAGGACCATTTGCTTGAAAGGGAGGCACCTAAGAAGGACCATTTATTTAAAATTGAAATAATTTAATAATGTAAAATAAGTATGTGAATGAAATTTGGTTTTTTACAAAAGAAAAGAAAATAGATGGAAGGCATTTAAGGCTCAGACTCTGGATGCTTTGGAAGAAGACATCTGTCCAAAGGCTGAGGATGCCTCGAAGAACCATTCTCTTGAAAATGTAAGAAGACATTGAAGGATTATTTTCTCAAAGAATGAATCAAGACATCTGGGCTAAGGCTCTGGATACCTCGAAGGAACATTCTCTTGAAAAACGAATGCATCGAAAGACCATTTTCGGCAAAATGTAAAGACGTGACATTTACCTCTTCTATGGATATTTGGCTATAACTCTGGATGCTTTACAATACCATTTTCTTTGAAGGAAGACATCTGGCCTAACGTTTTGGATGCCTCTAAGTACCATTTTCTTGAAAAGCGAATGCGTCGAAGGACCATTTCTGGAAGGATTTATTTTAAATTAACGTCGAAGGACCATTTCCTTAGATATAGAAAGACAGTCAGCTCATATTTTGCAAAAATATTGCTGTGCTTTTAGTTAAGGTTCTGGATGTCTTGAATGATGACATCTAAGCTAAGACTATGAATGACCCAAAGAACAATTTTCTTGAAAATTGGCTCTTCGAGGGATCATATTTCTAATTAAAGTGAAAATTTAAAGGCAGTCCATTCAATTCACTGTTTCGTATTGTTGCCATTTGGGCGAAGGTTCTGGATGCCTCGAAGGACCATTTTATTCAAAATTAAAGAAATGTTAATTCTTTAAAAAATTATATATAAGATAAATTTGGAAATTCAGTTTTTTAAAAAAGTAAGAAAATATATGGAGGTAATTTTGAGCTAAGACTCAGGATGCGTTGAAGGGCAATATTCTTTAAAGGGAGACATCTGATCCAAGTCTCTGGATGTCCCAAAGGATTATCTTCTTGAAAATGATAGCATCGAAGGACCATTTTCTGAAGAAAGACATCTGGGCTAATGCTCCTTATGCCTCGACGGACAAATTTCTTGAAAACTAACTCGTCGAAGGTTCCTTATTTTGAAAACTTAAAGACAGTCAATTCACTTTTTGTAAAAAGATTGCTGTCATTTGGGATAATTTTCTGGAAGTCTCGAAGGCTTCCATTATTATTGCAATGGAGTCATATAGGCTAAGGCGCTGGGTGCCTTGAATACAATTTTCTTGAAAATTAAAGCGTCGATAGACCATTTCCTGAAGGAATGCCTCTGGAGTAATGGTCTGAATGCAATTTTATTGAAAGGAAGAAATCTAAGCATGGGATCTCGAAGGTTCGAATGACTTATTTCTTGACAATGAAAGCGTCGAAGGACCATTTTCTTAAAGGGAGACATCTGAGCCAAGACTCGTGATTCGTCGAATGACCATTTTCTTGAAAATGATAGCGCCGAAGCACCATTTTCTGGAAGGGAGACATCTGCGCTAAGGCTTTGAATGCTTCGGTGAGCCTTTTTCTTGAAAATTAACACGTAGAACGTCGGTTTTTCTTGAAAATTTATAGGCTGTCAGTTCACTTTTTCATTTTCACTGTAAAAATATTGCTGTCATTTGGGATAATTATCTGGAAGTCTCCAAGGATTTTTTTGTTGTAATGAAGACATAGAGGCTAAGGTTCTGGATGCCTTGGAGGACCATTATCTTAAAAGTGAAAGCGTCGAAAAACCATTTCTTGAAGGAAGACATGCGCACTAAAGCTCTAGATGACTCGAAAGAGCTATTTCTGAAAAATGAACGCGTCGAAAAAACATTTTCTGGAAATCTAAGCATAGGCTCTAAGAATCTAAGCATAGGCTCTCGAAGGCTCGAATGACGTTTTTTTGACAATAAAATGGTCGAAGGACCATTTCTTGAAGGGCGACATCTGTACCAAAGTCTCTAGATGCCTCGACTGGAAATGAAAGCCTCGTAGTACCACTTCTTGAAGGAAGGCATCTGGGTTAAGACTCCGGATGCCTCGGTGAACCATTTTTATGAAAATTAACGCGTCGACAGCCCGTTTTCCTTGAAAACTTAAAGGCTTTTGTAAAAATATTGTTGTCATTTCGGATAATTCTCTGAAAGCCTCGTAGGTTTTCATTTTTATCGTAATGAAGTCATTTAGGCTACGGTCCTGGATGCCTCGAAGGACCATTTTCTTGAAAGTTTAAAGACAGTCACTTCAACATTTCTAAGAGTATGTCATTTGGATGCCTCGAAAGATCAATTTCTGGAAAATGCACGCGTCAAAAAACCATTTTCTTGAAAGGAAGAAACATAAGCTAAAGGAACAAAACTAAGCTAGATGCCTCGAATGTCTATTTTCATTACAATGAATGCGCCGAAAGACCATTTCTTAAGGGGACATCTGCGCAAAGGCTTTGGATGCTTCGAAGGACCATATTTTTGAAAATTAAGGCGTCGAAGGAAGACATCTGGGCTAAGGCTTTGAATGCCTTGAAGGACCATTTTCTTGAAAGTTTAAAGACAGTTACTTCACCTTTTGTAAGATTATTAATGCCATTTGGGCTAAGGTTCTGGATGCCAGAATAATTTTCTTGAAATTAAGTTATCTGGGCTAAGGACCACTTTCATGCAAAATAATGCATCATAGGACTATTTTCTTAAAAAATTAAATAATGTTTTTTCTTTAAAATATTATGTTAATGACATTCCGAAACGTCATTATTAACAAAATAAAAATAGATAAAGGAGATCATTTGGGCGAGAATTCTGGATGCCACGAAGGACCATTTTAATCGATGGAAGTCCTCTGGGATTACGCGCTAGAGGCCTCGAAGGACCACGTTATACAAAATTAAAAGCAGTCATTTCACCACTAACTTTAAAATAGATTCTTCTTAAAAAATTATGGACATTTAGGCTAAGGCTCTTGAGGACGATTTGCATGGAGGGAAGATATAAAAGGTAAACATTTTCATTTGAAGTAAACCATGAAAGACTATTTTAGAAAAAAATGGGATAGAGAATGTCGCATAAGCAAGGCCTCTGGATGCCCTGAAGGGTTACTTGAGAAAATTTTCTTCAAATTAAACTCGTCGAAGGACCATTATCTTGAAAATTTAAGATTCGAAGGACAATTTGAATTCTGGAAGTTTCTTTGTGGGTAATGTTAAATATTTCTTATATTTGGGTGTCTTAGTAGAAATGAATTTTTTAAATTTAGTGTAATTTTTTTGTGCAAATGGCAACTCTGAAATTTTCAAAAATCTGTGAACATATAAGGGTTAATTTTGCTTCAAGTAATATACGATTTTGTTTTAATATTTTTGAATACATTTATTTATCCGAAAAAACCCCTTCCTCCCTAATTGATTTGTTAATGCCATAATCATACACATACGAGTATGTATATTCATTATAATTTCATTGAAATTTGTTCATGCTCGCCGTAAATTGTCTAAAAGATTCTCGTTTCAATTCAATTTAATTTTTGCAAAATCAATTTAAACTTCCAAAAGCAATATAAAAATTAAATTTAATGTTTATGTGCGACGACGACTCGACGTCTCGTCTCGAACGCTTGTTAACAATATTCGTCAAGTCATAATAATTTGCAATTTGCGAATATTAAATGTAATTACGTTTTACCATATACATATGTATGAGAATATGACATGGTACATTCAATTTTGCGAGTAATTTTCTTATGTGAACCAAAAAAATCGACCAAACAGATTTAGGTTCCAATTGCGAACAAAAAAAACGAAAAATCAATTTCCGTTTGATTTGACAGGTTTGCTGATGAAATCGCAGACGGAGCAATAAGGTAAATTGGATTTATGAAAATTTGGAGAGCATGTTTTTGGGGAAATCGAAAAATATTTCTCAATGAAATTTAGTTTTACTTAGATACGGAATTAGAATTGAATGAAATATTGTCGTTGAACAAATCTGGACATAGAAGGACACAATCTCTTTGCAAATTAAATTGGATAGTTCGTGTATTGTTTTATAATCGTTTATTCTACTAGAAAATGAACGACTAAACAATATTTGGGATAAACAGAAGAGCGTGACAAATACAAAAAAATTTTGGCTGGATTTGATAAATGTAAAATGTCTTCCAAACGTGCCTATTCTTCACAAGAATAGTTCTAATGTTTTGAAGATCCAGATTATATTGTTCCTGTACTTCTTGGGAAATAAAGCCTTCCATTAATAACAATTTCATTGCAATCTAATGGCACTACATAATCTAAACGTGTACCATAAATCCGACTCGAAGGACCAATGAAAAACGCAGTAATATGTTTCCGTCCGCACTGATATAAAATAAATTGCAAATTAAGCGCTTTAAATACCCGAAAATGTACCACAAATCCGGCTCGAAGGACCAGTGCAAAAGATGAATAAGGTCCAATAAAAAAAGAACAAAGACTAATGAGAACTATTATGTAATATGTATCTGCAATTCTCTGGAAAAAGAGCTTTTCACGGTCACGCATTTTATTGTAATTTAACTGCAATAAACAACCTAAACATGTACCACAAATCCGGCTCGAAGGACCAGTAAAAACGACCAATTGAAATGCTTTAGGTATATGCTTCAGCACTTCTTTGGAAGACGAGCTTTCAGCAGATATAAATTTTATAGCCATTTAATGACGATAAACAACTTAAAATTTTACCACAAATCCAGCTCGAAGGACCAATGAAAAAGCGGAATATGATGCTTTATGAAAAACGATGGGTGATTCATGCTCATTGAATGTTGAGAGGCAAAAAATATTACCAAAGAGGAAAATCAAAAGGAAGGGAAACCAAAATTTGTTGTTTTTTAAAAATTGAACAATTCTGTACCACAAAACCGGCCCGAAGGACCAATGAGTAATAGATTGCAATAATAAACATGTTTTACTAAAACGTTTGAGAAATATGTTTCTGAACTTTTTTATAAAATGAGGTTTACGACAATATAAGATTCGTTGTAATTTATATTCTACGACTAATTGAAAATTTTACCACAATCGGAATCGAAGGACCAATGAAAAATATTTTAGTAATATGTTTCCGATCTTCTGTGGAAAAAAGCTTCTCACTGATATACATTTTGCAGCAATTTAATGACACTATATAACCTAAACGACTACCACAAATACTGCTTGAAGGACCACTGAAATTTACGAATAAGGACCTTCAGAAAATATTTACGCAATTTATCGGCGCTAACTAGCCTAAAAATTTATCACAAATTTGGCTTGAAGGACATGTAGAAACATTTTCTTTTATTTCTGAGAAGAAATGGCATGAGACATTTATTTCTTAAATCAAAATTAATACCAAATTCTATTTTTGGATGCAAAAATTGAGTAGATTTTTTATAGCCTCATTAAAAGTAAAGATGCTAATCTTCCAATAATTATATGGTTGCGCACTTCTTTGGAAACAGAGCTTTCATGTAATACGTAGAAAATTGAAGAAGAAACGTACGTAGATATTTCTAAGATGAAATGGTTTGAGGAAATTTGTCTTAAATCAAAAACAAACTCAACAATTTTGTATAGTCTTATCAAACATGAAGATGCTAATCATCAAACATGAAGATGCTAATTTTCAAATATAAATATGATTCTTTTGGAAACAGAGCTTTCCTGTAATACGTAGAATATAGAAGTAGAAACGTAGAATACAGATATTTCTGAGAAGAAATGGGGTGAGACAATTTTTCTTAAATCAGAAATAAACCAAAATATCTATTTTCGGATGGAAATATTAAGAAAATTTTGTATAGTCTCATCAAACGTGAAGATGCTAATCTTCAAATAATAATATGATTCTGCACTTCTTTGCAAACACAGTTTTCCTGTAATATATAATAGTTTATTATTGCGAATCATTAAAGTTCCCAAAAGTGTACCACAAAAATCAGTGTAAACCTCTTAAAAATTGGTCTCTTAATATTTTTATGTTAAGTTCATCGAACTAATACTATGATTCTGAACTTCTGCGGAAACAGAGCTATGTAGTGATATGTAAAAGCTAACCATTATACTCCATTAAAAGCACGAAAAGTGAAGCACAAAATTGGGTGTAGGGATTTTTAATATTGACAGACTGAATAAAAATGTAAATGTCTTTTGGTCTCTAAAAAAATTGCAACTAATAATATGATTCTGCACTTTCTATGCGCACTTTCAGAGCTTTACTGTTACATAACGTATATTACCTATTTTAGTCCGCTAAAGTCCCTCAAAGTTTACCACCAAAGTCAGTGACGGGCTTTTAGTAATAACTAGTTGAACAACGAAGCAACAACAACGTTCTCAAACTGTTTCTGCAATTCTTTGGAGTCAGAACATTCCTGTGATGTATAATAGTTTTACCCCACTATATACCAGAAAAGTGTACCACAAAACTCAGTGTAGGGCTTCTAGTGACGACTAGCTGAACAAAGCCTTCAAAATGTATATTGGTCTCCTTAAAAGTTGAGTTAACGTTCTCAAAATTATCACATGATTCTGCACTTCCCTGGAGTCAGAGCTTTCCCGTGATATATAATAGTGTACCATTTTATCCCACATTTACCGGGAAAGTGTGCCACAAAAAGCAGTGAGGGGCTTCTAATAATGTCTAGCTGAACAAAGCCTTTCTTTGGGTCACTTCAGAATTATGGATTTACTATTCTAGAAATAATTTTGAAAAAAAGAGCTTTGTAGCGATGGATAATAGTTTATCATTTTGCACCATTAAATAACCGAAAAATGTACCACAAAAAAAGCATCGTAGGGCTTTCAAGAATAACAAGCATTCGCAATGTCTTTTGATCTCTTAAAAAATTGAGTTAGCTTACAAGACGCAATAATATACTCGTATCCCTGCACTTCTGTAAATGAAGAGCTTTAAAGTAATAAATCATAGTTAGCATTTTGCACCACTAAAGGACCGAAAAGTGTACCACAAAAATCAGTGGAGGACTTTTAATAACGAATAGCTGAACAAAGCCTTCGAAATTACTTTTGGTCTTTAACAAATTTGAAATAACAAGTGATGGATACTATTTTAGCGATTTAATCCCTTTAAAGTCCAAAAAGTCTACGACAAAAATCAGTAGAGGGCTTTTAATAAAAAGAAGCTGAACAACGAAGCATCAGAAATTTACTTTGGTCTCCTCCAAAGTTGAGTTATGGCTCTCAAAATAAACCCATGATTCGACACTTACTTGAAGACGTGGAGGCAGATCTTTCCATTGATATATACTATATATATATACATTTTACCCCTCTAACTGTCCGAAACGTGTACCAAAAAAAATGTACGACTTTTAATGATGACTAGCTGAATACACATACAAAAAGTCTTGGGGTATTTAAATACTCCAAGTTAACATTCATAAAATAAAAATTTTATTCTGCACCTCTTTGAAAGAACCCTTCCATAGATATATAAGTACTATTTTACCGATTTGCTCCCTTAAAAGCCCAAAAAGTGTACCTTAATAATCAGTACAGGGCTTTTAATAATAAGACGCGGAAGAACGAAGCATCCAAAACATACTTTATTCTTATCAAAATTTGGTTAAGGTTCTTTAAATAATAAAACGATTCGGCACATCTTTGGAGGCATATCTTTCCAGTGATATATAATAGTTTACCATTTTATCCCACTGAAGTCCCGAAAAGTGTACCAAGTGACCAACTGAAACCAATCACATAACATCATGAAACGTAAGTGTGATATTACTTATTTAAAAATATATTATGTATTATTTTTCGCTTTTATATTACATCTTAACATTTAAAAAACATTTTCTGCATTTCTTTGGGAAAAAATCAATCCACTGATGTACAATTCATTACAATCTAATTGCTTTAAAAAATATAAAAGTGTACCACAAACCCCGCTCGAAGGACCAACGAAAAACGTGTTTCTACACTTCTTTAGAAAGAATGCTAGCCAATGATTTAGATTTAGTTGCAAGTTAAGTGCCCGAAATAACCAAAAGTGTACCACAAATTGGACTCGAAGGACCATTGAAAATCCCAAATACTACTCAGTGAAAAATCTGATGATGAATGAACGAAAAATCTATTATTATATGTTTCCGCACTTCCTTGGAAATATGTCATTCTAGTAATATATATAGTTTACTTTTTTACACCAATGAATGTCTTAAAAATGTACCACAAAAATCAGTGTAGGGCGTTTGGTAGTATCTAGCTGAAAAAAGCAGTCGAAATGTCTTTTGGTCGTTTTAAAATTGGATTTATCTTTCTCGTCACATTCATTGTATTCTGCACATCCCAACAGAGGAACACTAAAGGTTCTACAACTGAGGAAAAAAGCTATCCACTGATGTACAATTCATTACAATCTAATTGTTTTCAATAATATAAAAGTGTACCACAAACCCGGCTCGAAGGACCGACGAAAAACGTGTTTCTACACTTCTTTAGAAAGAGTGCTAGCCAATGATTTAGATTTAGTTGCAAGTTAAGTGTCCGAAATAACCTAAAAGTGTACCACAAATTGGGCTCGAAGGACCACTGAAAATCCCAAGTACTAATCAGTGAAAAATCTGAAGAAGAATGAATGAAAAATCTATTATTATATGTTTCCGCACTTCTTTGGAAATATGTCATTCCAGTAATATATATAGTTTGCCATTTTACCCCAACGAATGTCTGAAAAATGTACCACAAAAATCGGCGTAGGGCGTTTGATAGTATATAGCTGAACAAAGCAATCGAAATGTCTTTCGGTCGTTTTAAAATTGGATTTATCTTTCTCGTCACATTCGTAGTATTCTGCACATCTCAACTTAGGGATATTAAAGGTCCTAAAACTGAGGAACACAAAATGTCCCACAACTTAGGGATACTAAAGGTCCTACAACTGAGGAACACTAAAGGTCCTACAACTGAGGAACACTAAAGGTCCTACAACTGTACCACAGAAATAAGGTATGCTCATTAATATAGAATATAACAAACTTCAGGCCTGGCACATTCGCTGTTCTAATCACAACTAAGCGCAAAATTATCATGCTCCCCTCTTTAACAAAAACCTGCATATTTTCACATCAACTTTAATGCCGGGCATAATTCAAGATATTATTTATTCAATGAAATTTATTACAATTAGAGTGTCAACAGCAACTTATATTTCCGGGCAAAATTCAAAATAATATTCTACATTGTCAGTTACTGCGCTAAACCTCCGCTTAGTAGTAGCACTGCTACATTTCAGTCATAATTATAGCGAAAATGTCTAAATAAACAAATAAATCACCAACAAATGATTGATTGTTTGGCGTTCGTTTTGCCATATTTGTATTTTGTGCAATTTAATTATGCTTTAGGCAATTAATTTCCAATTATAGTCTATTAGAAAAATAAAGCAAAACAAAAATATGTGCTATTTGTATATTTATTTGAATTTCAATTTGATTTCAATTTAAATTGTTTAACAATTGCAGGTAAATTTGTTCATAGTTGTTGTGGCAACAAGTCACATGAAAAATTCAAATCTTTTTACAAATGGATTTATACTTGTATATTTTTATTCATTTTCCTAGACATATCTATATGTCTGGCATCATTAAAATTATTATAATGGACTTTTTACGATTTTAGATGTTGCATGATAATCACAAATGTATTTTGTTATTTATGCTTTATATAAAATTAATTTTTATTATCTGTGGTTTCGCTTAATGTGATCAATATTTTATTTTCACAATGCGAATGGAAATATTTGTATTCGAATATGATTCTTGTCCAGTTTTCTGGTTCACAGATGGTTGCTTTTAATTGCCTCTAAGGGGGGAATGAAATATACATATAAACCGAACATTTAGGGACCATTAAAAAGTTATAAAACACAATATTCCTAAAAGTGTTTGGTTTTACAGGTTGAGGGGGCAGTAAGGAATTTTATGATTCATTTAAATATACAATCAAGAAAAAACTCAGACAGATTTAGAAATATAAAACTACATATTAATAAAATTCGGCATGTGTTTGGAAGCAGAGTTATACAGTGGTATATAATCGGGTACAATTTAACGTCAATAAAAATCCAACAAAGACCAATTGAAACCAATCATATAAAATCAGGAAACAAAAGTGTGATATTACTTATTTAAACAAATAGTATGTATTATTTTTCGGTATAATAGTTACTTTGATATTGGAAAAATATTTTTCTGCACTTCTTTGGGAAAAAAGGTATCCAATGATGTACGATTAATTATAATCGAATTGCTTTAAATAATATAAAAGTGTACCACAAACCCAGCTCGAAGGACCAATGAAAAAAATGTTTTAGTTATACGAGTATGTTCCTGCAAGTACCCGAAATATCCTAAAAGTGTACCACAAATCGGGCTTGAAGGACCATCGAAAATAAAAAATATTGACCAGTGAAAACTCTGAAGAAGAATGAATGAAAAATCTATTATGATATGTTTCTGCACTTTCTTGGAAACAGAGCTTTTCAGTGATATATAATAATTTACCATTTTATCACACTAAATATCCGAAAAGTGTACCACAAAAATCAGTGCAGGATTTTAGTGATGAATTGCCGAACAAACAATTCAAAACGTCATTGGGTCTTTTAAAAAATTGGAGTAAACGTTCTCAAAATATACATACGATTCTACACCTCTTTAGAAGAATAGCTTTTCATAAATTTTCACCGGTTTACCATAATACCCTTTTTAAAATCCGAAAAGTGTACCACAAAAATCAGGTAGGGCGTTTAGTGATGCTTAGCTGAACAAATCATTCAAAGTGTCTCTGAATCTGGTAAGACTCCCAAACCAATGTCTAGCTGACTAAAGCATTCGAAATGTCTTTTGGGCTCTACCACAGACCGGTCTCGAAATACCAATGAAAAATGTTTTGGATATTTTTTCCTGCATTTTTCCCGCACAAGAATGCTCTCCAATGATATAGATTTTGTTGCAAGTTACGTGCAAAAAATACCCTAAAAGTGTACCACAAATCGGGCTCGAAGAACCACCGAACATCCCATATAGTGACCAGTGATAACTCCGAAGAAGAATGAATGAAGAATCTATTATATGTTTCTGCACTTCCTTGGAAATATGTCGTTCCAGCGATATATATAGTTTACCAGTTTACCCCACTAAATGCCCAAAAAGTGTACCACAAAATGAAGTGCAGGGCTTTTAGTGTTGAATTGCTGAATAAATCATTCGAAATGTCATTGGGTCTTTTTAAAATTGGAATAAACATTCTCAAAATGTACATACGATTCTGTACCTCTTTAGAAGAAGAGCTATTCATACATTTTCAGCAGTTTAGTGTTGAATTGCTGAATAAATCATTCGAAATGTCATTGGGTCTTTTTAAAATTGGAGTAAACATTCTCAAAATGTACATACGATTCTGCACCTCTTTGGAAGAAGAGCTATTCATACATTTTCAGCAGTTTACCATAATACTCTCTTTAAAATCCGAGACGTGTAACACAAAAATCAGTGAAGGGCTGAACAAATCATTCGAAGTGTCTCTGGGTCTGGTATAAATTGGAATTAGTATTGTCAAAATAAAATATGTTTTTTTACATCTTTAGAAGAAGAGTTTTCCATAGATATATACTAGTTTAACATAAGACTCGACGAGAGGTCCGAAAAATGTACCACAGAAATCAATGTACGGCTTTAATGTCTAGCTCACTAAAGCATTCGCAATGTCTATAACAGAACCGGCTCGGAGGACAAATTAAACATTTTTTGTAAATATTTTTCTGCAGTTCTTTAGAAAGAGTGCTTGCAAATGATATACATTTTGTTGCGAGTTAAGTGCAAGAAACACCCTAAAAGTGTACCACAAATCTAGCTCGAAGGACCATCGAAAATCCTAAATATTTACCAGTGAAAACTTCGAAGAAGAATGAATGAAAAATCGTTTATTATATGTATCTGCACTTCCCAGGAATCTGAGCTTTCCATAGATATATAATAATTTACCATTTTACTCCACTAAATGTCCTAAAAGTGCACCACAAAAAAAAAACAGTTTAGATCTTTTAGATCTAGCTCGAAGGACCATCGAAAATGCTAAATATTTACCAGTGAAAACTCCGAAGAAGAATGAATGAAAAATCGTTTATTATATGTATCTGCACTTCCCAGGAATCTGAGCTTCCCATAGATATATAATAATTTACCATTTTACTCCACTAAATGCCCTAAAAGTGCACCACAAAAAACAGTTTAGATCTTTTCGATATGTCTATCTGAAAAATTCATTCGAAGTGTCTCTGGGTCTGTTAAAAATTAGAATTAACTTTCTAAAAATAAAATATGACTCTGTACCTTTTTAGAGGAAGAGCTTCCCATAGATATATAGTAGTTTACCATTATACCCCATGGAAGGAACGAAAAGTGTACCACAAAAATCTGTTTTGGGCTTTTAATAAAAATTTCTTACTGGACGAAGCATTTAAAATGTTTTTTGGACTTTTGGACATTTTGAATTAACGTTCATTAAATAATAATACTATGATTCTGCACATCTTTGCGAACAGAGCTTTGCAGTGATTCATAATATTTCACCATTTTACTCTCATAAAAAAACGAAAAGTGTACCACAAAAATCAGTGCAGGGATTTTTAAGAAAATTAAAAAAAATGGTTAAAAATTAAGAGTACTAAACAAAAAAGTGTACCACAAACAATGCTCCAAGGACCAGTAAAAATGCCCAGTACGGACTGGTGGAAAGCCTGAATAAGGACCAATCAATTTCGCAGTGAAAAAATCGTAAAAAAAGGTTTCTGCACTTCTTTGGAAAAAGAGTTTTTCATAGGAAAAATGCTATAAACATTTTTAGGCCACCATATCACCTAAAAGTGTACCACAAATCCGGCTCGAAGGACCAATGAAAGCGACAGATATGGTCTTTTTTGCTGAAAAGTAATGATGAAAGCTCATTGAATGTTGTGATAAAAAATTATTGTCAAAAAGGAAGAATAGCAAATATTTTCTCTATTAATTGAAACTTAACAATTGTGTACCACAAAAATTGCTCGAAGGAGCAATAAAAATGTTTTTGTAATAATAGACATTTTAAAGAAATATATTTCTGCACTTCTTTGGAATGAAAGCTTCAAACTGATTTACATTTTATTGCAAGTTAAGAGTACTAAATAACCAAAAAGTGTACCACCAATCCGGCTCGAAGGACCAGTGAAACAGAAAAAGAACGAATGAGAAATAAACAAATCAAAGAAACATGTTTTGGAATATATTTCAGCACTTCTTTGGAAAAGAACTTTCCATCGATCTACATTTTATTTCAGTTTATAGTAACTAAATAATCCAAAAGTGTACCACAAATCCGGCTCGAAGGTCCAATTAAAGCGATGAATGTTTTAGTTATAAGTTTCTGAACTTCTTTGTAAAAAACCAGTCCACTGATGTACATTTTGTCATAAGCTACGAGCTCGATGGATCAGTCAAAATGTCGAATATGGAATATCTTGCTCATATATGTGAGGCTAAAATAGTACAAAAATAAGAAGAGAAAACTAAATTTGATATATTTATTGAAATTGAACAATTTCGTACCCCAAGCGACTAATATGGTATTTTGTGTGGAAAAGTAATGATGTATGTTCATTGAATGTTGCGATGCAAAACTATTGACAAAACGGTAGAATGACCAATATTTTCTCTATTAATTGAAACTGAACGATTGTGTACTACAAAAATTGCTCGAAGGACCAATAAAATAAAATATTTCTGCTCTTCTTTGGAATAAGAGCTTTCCATGCATATACATTTTTTTTGCGAGGTAAGAGTCTTCTATAGCCTAAAAGTGTTAAACAAATCCGGCTCGAAGGACCAGTGAAAACGCCGAATAAAGAATTTTATGAAAACAACAGTGAGTAAACAATAAAATAAGATCAATGACAGATCAAACCCTTATGGTGAATTTATTTATACTAGTATTCTTCAGCAAATCTTTGGAAAAAGAGCCTTTAACAGATATAAATTTAGTGTACGAAATAACCTAAAAGTGTACCACAAACCCTCTTCGGAGGACCAGTTAAAGTGCAGAATATGCTATTTAATATAAAATAAATGCTTTATGCATCACACTATGGAATCTTTAGTCCGAATAGGAATCATATATTTGTTCTGATAACGAAATTCATTGAACTTACCATCTCTGAATTTTAGTTGTTGTAGAAAAGGTTGATAACTTACCTGAAAATAGAAAAACAGAAACGTAAGAAATAAATATTTTTATAAATATAATAAATGAGTGAAATACGAGTATAAAGAATTTATAAGATAGACATACATAACACTTCAGGTTTAGGCTCATTATACTTAAAATGTAACGTTCCTCTTCTCAAAATTGTATTTCATTCACATTTTATGAGCTCATGTCCAAACCCACATAAAGTCTTTTACTTTTTTCATTTTCTAGGAATATTTTTATTTTTGTTAAGGCCTATTTTTCATTCATCAAATGGATTTCGCTGCTCCTAGCATAAAACCCATCCCAGACCTTTCAGGCTCATCCATTGCTTTGGTGATATCGCTGAGCAACTTAAAATGACAAAATGTATATGTATGTTCCAGCTAAGCTCTTGCACGACTAAAACCAAAACGAACCCAACGACTGCAGCTCTCAAACCCAAAGAGAAAAAACTATTTAGCATAATTTCTGTTAATTTTCTTTGACAAGTTAATTGCAGCAATTTGCATCAAAAATATATCATAATTCATTTAAGAGACCATCAACTGAAGCCGTCATCATCGTCAGGCCCCAAACGATGTCAGGTCTCAGTTTCAGTCCCAGCATCAGACATCATTGCATCCTGCGCGACACATCCAACAAAATTGAAAAGACAGACTAAAGGCACGTTCAGGTATTCAAGAAAACATTTTCGTTTTCACATAAACGACAACAGCACACTTCAGCCACAAAGACAACGCTGGCAAGAAACCCCCCAAAAAAAAATTGGTGAGACAAAAGAAAAAAAAACAGAAATTCAAATATTTTGTTAAACACTTAAGTTTTGAGATGGAAATTATGCAGATTTTGATCACTTTTTCTTTGACACGGTGTTGGATATGGGCAGAAAATACTTAGGCAGTATCACTTGGCGAGTGAGCATTAACTGAAGATAGAAAATATTGGGGTTTTTGTTTTTTTTTTTGTTTCGTTTCGCTGATCAAGACTCAAGACAAAAAACTCTGTGAAAGCGTCAGGATGATCAGCATTATCTTAAAAGCTACGACAGCTTTTAAGTCATCACCAATGCAGAGAAACAGTTGAGCTGAATGTGTGAATGAAGCGCTACACAAAAACTCCAAAGTTTAGGAAAGGTATAAGACATTACCTATTTGTATAAGTCATCAATTATAAGTCATACGTCAGTCACAAGTTACAAGTCATGTCATAAGTCAGAAGTCAATGACCAATAGGGTCATTGTCTAGACACAAAAATCGGTATTCAATTCAGTAAGTCAGCTCAGTAGTAAATAGATTCAGTAGTCAATATTCAGTAATCTAGTCATAGGTGTGAGCAGTCAATAGAGTCAGTAGCCAATTCAGTCAGTAGTAGTCAATAGCCACTAGTGAATAGATTCAGTAGCCACTAGTTAATAGGGTCAGCAGTCAATAGTAAGTAAACAATAGTCAGTAGTTCACAGTCAATAGAGTCAGACGTCAATAGTCAATCGTCAATAGAGTCGGTAGACAATAGAGTCAGTAGTCAATAGAATAAGTAGTCACGATTCAGTAGTCAATAGAGTCAGTAGTCAATAGAGTTTGTAGTCAATAGAGTCAATAGTAAATAGAGTTAGTAATCAATAGTCAATAATCAGTTATCAAGTCAGTAAACAATAGTCAGTAAACAATAGTCAGTAAACAATAGTCAGTAGTCAACAGAGTCAGTAATCAATAGCCAGTAGCCAATAGAGGCAGCAGTCAGTAGTCAATAATATCCGTAGTCAATAGGCAGTAGTCAATAGTCAATAGAGTCAGTAGTCAATAGAGCCATTAGTCAATAGAATCAGTTTTCAATAGTAGTAAATATAGTCAGTAATCAATGGTCAGTAATCAATGATCAGTAACCAATAGCCAGTAAACAATAGTCAGTAGTCAACAGAGTCAGTAGTCAATAATCAATGAGTCAATAGTAAATAGTCAATGTCAATAGTCTATAGTCAGCAGTCAATAGTCAAAAGTCAATACTCAATAGTCGATAGTCAATACTTAATAGTCAAGTCAATATTCAATAGTCAGTAATCAATAGTCATTATTCAATAGTCTATATTCAATAGTCAGCACTCAATACTCAATAGGCAATAGTCAAAAGTCAAAAGTCAATAGTCAGTAGTCAATAGTCAATAGTCAATAGTCAAAAGTCAATAGCCAATACTCAATAGTCCATAGTCAATACCCAGTACTTATTAGTCGGTAGTCAATTGTCATTACTTATTAGTCAATAGGCAATTGTCATTACTTATTAGTCAATAGTCAATAGTATCGTCAATAGTCAGTAGTCAATAGTTAATAGTCAATAGTCAATAGTCAATAGTCAATAGTCAATAGTCAATAGTCAATAGTCAATAGTCAATAGTCAATAGTCAATAGTCAATAGTCAATAGTCAATAGTCAATAGTCAATAGTCAATAGTCAATAGTCAATAGTCAATAGTCCATAGTCAATAGTCAATAGTCAATAGTCAATAGTCAATAGTCAATAGTCAATAGTCAATAGTCAATAGTCAATAGTCAATAGTCAATAGTAATAGTCAATAGTCAATAGTCAATAGTCAATAGTCAATAGTCAACAGTCAATAGTCAATAGTCAATAGTAAATAGTCAATTTTCAATTGTCAATAGTCATAGTCAATAGTCAGTAGTAAATGGTCAATAGTCAGTAGTGAGTAGTCAGTAGCCAAAAGTCAATAGTAAATAGTCAATACTCAATACTTAATAGTCAAAAGTCAATAGTCAGTAGTCAATACTCAATACTTAATAGTCAATAGTCAGTAGTCAATATATACTCAATAGTCGATAGACAATATTCAATAGTCAAGTCAATATTCAATAGTTAAAAGTCAGTAGTCAATAGTCATTATTCAATATTCAATAGTCAATATTCAATAGTCAATAGTCAATAGTCAATAGTCAATAGTCAATAGTCAATAGTCAATAGTCAATAGTCAATAGTCAATAGTCAATAGTCAATAATCAATAGTCAATAACCAATAGTCAGTACTTATTAGTCAATAGTCAATTGTCAATACTTATTAGTCAATAGTAGATGGTTGATAGTCAGTACTCAGCACTCAGTAGTCAATAGTAAGTAGTCAATAGTCGATAGTCAGTAGTCAATAGGCAATACGCAATACTTAATAGTCAGTAGTCAATAGCCAATACTCAATAGTCAATACTTAATAGTCATAAGTCAATAGTCAATAGCCAAATGTCAATTGTCAATTGTCAATAGTCAATAGTCAATAGTCAATAGTCAATAGTCAATAGTCAATAGTCAATAGTCAATAGTCAATAGTCAATAGTCAATAGTCAATAGTCAATAGTCAATAGTCAATAGTCAATAGTCAATAGTCAATAGTCAATAGTCAATAGTCAATAGTCAATAGTCAATAGTCAATAGTCAATAGTCAATAGTCAATAGTCAATAGCCAAAAGTCAATAGCTCATACTCAGTAGTCGATAGTCAATATTGAATAGTCAGTGGTCAATAGTGAATAGTCAGTATTCAATTTTCAATAGTCAATAGTCAGTGGTCAATAGTGAATAGTCAGTATTCAATTTTTAATAGTCAATAGTCACTAATCAATAGGCAATATTCAATAGTTAGTAGTAAATAGTGTCAGTTGTCAATCGTCAGCAGTCTGTAGAGTAAGTAGTCAATAGAGTCAGTAGTCAAGAGACAGTAGTCAAAATAGGTTAGTTTATGTTAAGGACGCGCGCACACAACCATTGCTGGCGTGCACCACTTCACTCGGAGAACATTTGGTCCATTGTGTTCGTCCAGTCAATAGTCAATACACAATAGTTACTAGTAAATAGTGTCAGTTGTCAATCGTCAGCAGTCCGTAGAGTAAGTAGTCAATAGTCAATAGAGTCAGTAGTCAAGAGACAGTAGTCAAAATAGGTTAGGTTAAGGATGCGCGGCACACAGCCATTGCTGGCATGCACCACTTCACTAGGAGACCGTTTGGTCCATTGTGTTCGACCAGTAGTCAAAATAGTCAGTAGTCTATTGTCAATAGGGTCAGTAGTCAATAGAGCCAGTTGTCAATAGAGCCTGTAGTCAATAGAATCAGCGGTCAATATAGTCAGAGGCCAATATAGTCAGTAGTCAATAGTCAGTAGTAGATAGTCAATAATAGATTAGAGTCAATAGAGTAGGTAGTCAATAAAGTCAGTAGTCAAAAGTGTCAACAGACCACGTAGTCAGTTGTCAATAGAGTCAGTAGTAAAAATAGTCAGAAGGCAATGGAGTCAGTACTCATTAGTAAATAAATAATTTATCTGGAATAAACAATGAAATATACTTCATCGGTCTCTAGTTTACTGGTGGCAGTTCTTTTCACAAAATACTTTAATTCTTGCAAATCCTTTCAATTACTATGACTGACCTCCAAATGGTATAGCGTACTTTGTAGGTATTTGATTTGATTTTCCGATGTTGTCTGTTCAGAGGAGATGACGACGACATTCATATGCAAACGTAATTGCCGGTGATGGTTGCATATGTTAAACAACGTCAGAGTACAACGTTGTTGATCTGTCGTTTCAACCGTCCGTCTGTCTGTCCTTCGGTCCGTCATGTCATACATCCTCCATTAGAGGAATTTCTAAAGAGCTTCGAAAAAGCAGCAACATCTCAAACCTCAGAAACTGAGAGAATTCAGAAAAAGCGGACATTGGAACGTGTTTGCTTTGATACAATAATGACTTGGCCATTTTTTGTTCAATCGCTGAATATTAACAACTTGTTGTTGGCGGCGGCGGTACGGTTGAGAGGAACTCTGGTGGTTTGGGATGGATGCCTAACTCTCAGCCAGTCAAGGAACCAAATAAATGGACCAGGAGGCCAAGAGGAAGTTAGGGAGAGCAGCACATCACAAACCACACCATTAGAGTTTGGCATAAAGACGTCGATGATGATAATGATGATGATTGTAATCATCATGATCATCATCATTGTCAATGGGATCAACATAATGGAGAATTGTTGTAGCTTTGAAGCTGGTGCTGGTGATTAAGCAACTAAACAAAAAACCTCCGCCCGATCTCGGCACCACAAAAAAATCTTCTACTTTGATCTTCTATTTAGTCAAGTAAGTCCTCGTCGTCGTCATCAGCGTCTCTCTGTTGTTATTCGCAACGATCGGCACTTAAAATCATTGAAAGGTGCAAAGATTAGATGTTGTCGCCTTTCAAGATGAACACACAAAAAATTGAAAAACAGAAGAAAAAAAGCGTCTAACAGACCAGAGATGATTTCTGTTCTTCTTAGCCTTTCTTTAACTTTCTGTTCAATAAAAATGAATAATGAAGTTTTTTCTTCAGTTCTATTTTTTTTAAAGACAAACAACTACAAAAAATTAAAGAAAAAAACTGTTAAAAATATACTTTAGCCTTTTTAAAGATGAAAAGGAGTCTTTGTTGCTATATGTATATACATATATATACACACGTACCTGTATTAATACCAACAACGTTTAGTGATCTTAAAAAGATTACATGAAATAAAAGCAAAACTGAAACTCATTCCATTATATTCAAGAACCGACAGAAAATGACTTGATTTGAATGGGAAAATAAAGGCGAATTCCGAGAGATGTTTGAATGAAACGAATGAATAGACAAAAAACGGAAGTGTTTGAAGTTGAAATTTTAGATTACATCTGAAGGATGAAGATGTAAAAACAATGTGGTCTTTACACTCAAACAAAAGTTTGACGTCGTATTGATGTTCTATGCTTTCATAAGCGTGTTCACCTCGGTACTATGACAAATTACATAAATGGGAGAAAAAAGTTACATATTGTTGATGACAAATGTCATAACTGAATTTTATTACTTATATGAAAGTCTGGTCATAAATGTAGTGATATAGGTTAAGTTACTATGTATAACCATGGCATATAATAATGAAACAGTGAACACAGCATATGCCTTAATTCGTGTCATATGTGGAAATTCATAAGTAATAAGTCATGTTATAAGTCATTAAACAAGACAAGTAAAATTGACAAGTCAAAGGCATACAGAAAGTAGCAAATTTCAATTTGGAAGTCAATGACGAATAAAGTCTAAAGTCGCTAGTAAATAACCAGTAGAATTAATGTCATTGATCAACAGTCTCTACACATTAGGCAATAGGTAATTATTAAGAGCCAGTATATGCAATGGGTAATAGAAATAACAGTCGATAGGTCAGCAATGTTAATTGCCACTGATAGGGATTATAGTCAGTTCAGACGACAATCAATAGTCAATTGACTTTGTACTAATGGACAGCCAATTGAGTCTGTACTAATAAATAGTCAGTATTAAAAAATCAGAAGTCGATATTTCATAGGGTTAGTAGATACATAGATTCAATAAATTCAGTAGTAGTTAAATTTAACATTCAATAGTCAATAGAGTCAGTAGTCAATAGTTTCTGTAGTCTATAGATTCTGTAGTCAGTATCAGTAGTCAATGGAGCCAGTAATCAATATAGTCAGCAGTCAATAGATTCTGTAGTCAATAGTTATTTGTCAAAGACTGACCAGTCATAAAGTCAGTAGTCAATAGAGCCAGGAGTCAATAGAGCCAGTAGTCAATAAAATCCGTAGTCAATAGATTCTGTAGTCAATAGTCAACAGAGTCGATAGTCAATAGCGTCAGTAGTCAATAGAGTTAGTAGTCAATAGAGTCAGTAGTCAATAAAGTCAGTAGTCAATAGTCAGTAGTTAATAGTCAATAGAATCAGTAGTCAACAGACTGAGTAGTCAATAGTCATAGTCAATATAGTGAATAGTGTCAGTTATCAATTGTCAGTAGTCAATGAATTCTGTAGTCAATAGTCATTAGTCAACAGTATCAGTAGCCAATACAGTCAGTAGTCATTAGAATCAGTGTTCAATATAGGAAGTCAGTAGAGTCAAGTAGTCAATATAGTCAGTTGGCAATAGGGTCAGTAATCAATAGTCATTAGTCAACAGAGTCAGCAGTCAACAGAGTCAGTAGTCAATAGAGACAGTAGTCAATAGAGCCAGTAGCCAATAAAGTCAGTAGTCAATAAATTCAGTAGTCAATAGATTATGTAGTCAATAGTGCCAGTAGTCAAAAGTGGCAGTAGTTAACAGAATCAGTAATCAAAAGAGTCAGTAGTCATCAGAGTCAGTAAGCAATACAGCCACTAGACAATAGTATGTAGTCATTGGATTCTGTAGTCAATAGATTCTGTGGTCAATAGATTCTGTAGTCAATAGACAATATAGTCAGTAGATTCAGTAGTCAATAGAACCAGAAGGCAATAGTCAATATAGCCAATAGTCAATAGATTCAGTAGTGCATAAAGTCGGTAGTCAATATAGTAATTTAATATTCAATAGTCATTAGAGTTTCAGTCAGAAATGACAATAGTCGGTAGTCGATAGACTAAGTGGTGAAGCGACTCAATAGTCGATAAAGTAGGCAATAGTTTGTAGTCAAAAGAGTCAATAAGTAATTATTCAATAGAGACAGATTAGTCAGAGTCAGTCAGTCGTCATTGAGCAATAGAGTAACTAGTCACGAGTTAATTGAGTCACAAGTCAATAGTCACCAGTCAGTAGTTAAGAGTCAGTAGTCAATAGTCAAGAGTCAGTAGTCAATAGTCTGTAATTAATAGTCAATAGAGTTAGAAGTCACTAGTCCGTATTCACTAGAGTCAGTATCCACTAGTCAATATAGTCAGTAGTCATTGGTCAATAGTCATTGGTCAATAGTCACTAGTGAACATAGACAATAGTCCTCGGTCAATACTCACTAATCCATAGAATCAATAAGGTCACTAGTCCATAGAGTCGGTTTTCAATACGATATTCAGTAGTCACTAGTGAATAGTCAATAGTGAATAGTCAGTACTCAATAGACAATATTCTGTAGTCAATAGAGTTAGTAGTCAATAGAGTCATTAGTCAAAAGAGTCCGTAGGCAATAGATTCAGTAGTCAATAGAGTCAATGGCCAATAGCCAGCAGTGAATGCCAATAGAGTCGGAAGTCATAAGTCATAACTCATAAGTCATAAGTCATAAGTCATAAGTCATAAGTCATAAGTCATAAGTCATAAGTCATAAGTCATAAGTCATAAGTCATAAGTCATAAGTCATAAGTCATAAGTCATAAGTCATAAGTCATAAGTCATAAGTCATAAGTCATAAGTCATAAGTCATAAGTCATAAGTCATAAGTCATAAGTCATAAGTCATAAGTCATAAGTCATAAGTCATAAGTCATAAGTCATAAGTCATAAGTCATAAGTCATAAGTCATAAGTCATAAGTCATAAGTCATAAGTCATAAGTCATAAGTCATAAGTCATAAGTCATAAGTCATAAGTCATAAGTCATAAGTCATAAGTCATAAGTCATAAGTCATAAGTCATAAGTCATAAGTCATAAGTCATAAGTCATAAGTCATAAGTCATAAGTCATAAGTCATAAGTCATAAGTCATAAGTCATAAGTCATAAGTCATAAGTCATAAGTCATAAGTCATAAGTCATAAGTCATAAGTCATAAGTCATAAGTCATAAGTCATAAGTCATAAGTCATAAGTCATAAGTCATAAGTCATAAGTCATAAGTCATAAGTCATAAGTCATAAGTCATAAGTCATAAGTCATAAGTCATAAGTCATAAGTCATAAGTCATAAGTCATAAGTCATAAGTCATAAGTCATAAGTCATAAGTCATAAGTCATAAGTCATAAGTCATAAGTCATAAGTCATAAGTCATAAGTCATAAGTCATAAGTCATAAGTCATAAGTCATAAGTCATAAGTCATAAGTCATAAGTCATAAGTCATAAGTCATAAGTCATAAGTCATAAGTCATAAGTCATAAGTCATAAGTCATAAGTCATAAGTCATAAGTCATAAGTCATAAGTCATAAGTCATAAGTCATAAGTCATAAGTCATAAGTCATAAGTCATAAGTCATAAGTCATACGTCATAAGCCAATAGTCAGTAGTCAATAGTCAAGTCAATAGTCAAGTCAATAGTCAATAGTCAAGAGTCAATAGTCAATAGTCAATAGTCAAGAGTCAATAGTCAATAGTCAATAGTCAATAGTCAATAGTCAATCGTCAATAGTCAATAGTCAATAGTCAATAGTCAATAGTCAATAGTCAATAGTCAATAGTCAATAGTCAATAGTCAATAGTCAATAGTCAATAGTCAATAGTCAATAGTCAATAGTCAATAGTCAATAGTCAATAGTCAATAGTCAATAGTCAATAGTCAATAGTCAATAGTCAATAGTCAATAGTCAATAGTCAATAGTCAATAGTCAATAGTCAATAGTCAATAGTCAATAGTCAATAGTCAATAGTCAATAGTCAATAGTCAATAGTCAATAGTCAATAGTCAATAGTCAATAGTCAATAGTCGATAGTCAATAGTCAATAGTCAATAGTCAATAGTCAATAGTCAATAGTCAATAGTCAATAGTCAATAGTCAATAGTCAATAGTCAATAGTCAATAGTCAATAGTCAATAGTCAATAGTCAATAGTCAATAGTCAATAGTCAATAGTCAATAGTCAATAGTCAATAGTCAATAGTCAATAGTCAATAGTCAATAGTCAATAGTCAATAGTCAATAGTCAATAGTCAATAGTCAATAGTCAATAGTCAATAGTCAATAGTCAATAGTCAATAGTGAATAGTCAATAGTCAGAACTTATTAGTCAATAGCCAATAGTCAATAGTCAATAGTCAAATGTCAATAGTCAATAGCCAATAGTCAATAGTCAAATGTCAATAGTCAATAGCCAATAGTCAATAGTCGAGTCAGTTGTCAGTTGTCAATAGCCAATATTCAATAGTCAATTGTCAATCCTCAATTGTCAATAGCCAATATTCAATACTTTATAGTCAAAAGTCGATAATCATTAGTGAATAGTCAATAGAGAATCAGTAATCAATATTTAATACACAATTGAGCCAGTAGTCAATAGTAAATAATCAATCAGGACAATATAAGCCATTTAGCTAGGCATGTCTGTCGGGCTAGAATACATGATTACTCTCGAAAGGACTGACGGAATGACTTCAAATTTTACATATGGTAACATTTTCTCCTATCTCTCATGCTTTATTTGAAGATGGGTCATATTTGTCCACAACATCTGACATCTCCCTCCCCTATTTATGATTATAATTTCAACAAATAAATAGCTGATCAGTTCACAGTTCACGGCATATGAAACTTTGAATCGTAGGTAAATTGACATAACAAATACCCCATACCTTGAGTCATCTACTGGATAAGTTACGTCTCTTACCGATTTTTTGAAGTTATGGGAATTAAAAAGATACAATTTTGCGAAATATTGTATTTTTAATAACTTGTATACTACTTGCCCTATTATTGTGTAGTATGACACATAGCAATAGATTCTTCGTCGATATAGTGTATACAAAAATGGACTAAATTATCAAGTCCCCTTTGGTAAAGTGTAAAGCTTAAAACTAATAGAAAAAGGGTCTAAAAAGTAAATATACACTTTTCAAAGAGGTGGGGTAATTATGAAATTTAAATTATGTATTTTTGGTGTAAAAGAGGGAGGAAAGGAAGGGTCCATAAATGTTACTCTTACAGAGATAAGTAGACCTTGATTTTTTGAATATTTTTAATTTTTAATCCGATTGGAACCAAACTTTGCTTTATTGGGCACTTTTAGTTCCACTTTCAAAACTTTAAAAATTTTGTAGATCTTTTTATCTCATCTCTGGTAGAGGCCAACGTTTTTCATCCCTCTTCTTCCCATCCTTTTCACAAAATGTACGTCTTGTGAAAATTGATTCACTAAAAAGTATGTATGTTAGGCGGGGTCGATTTGTGGGGAGGCAAAAAAGTCGCCATTGCTCAGTGAAAATCGTATTCTAGGGATCAAAATAAGAAACTTTGCCTAAGGAACCATACCTCTAAAACGAATTCTGATGTCCCGGAATTTGGGTCGAACTTTTGGGTAGGGGCAAATTTTGAAAAATCCCACTTTGACCCATTTAGAGTGCTCCAATCGAGTCCAAATGTATGACCGACCCCCACTAACTTTGGAGGCCCGACCCACCCATGCCAGTGGCACACCCCCTGGAACCCCCTGGGGGTTGCATACGTTTGGACTCGGTTGGAGCACTCTAAATGGGTCAAAGTGGGATTTTTTCCGGGACATTAGAATTCGTTTTAGAGGTATGGTTCCTTCGGCAAAGTTTCTTATTTTGATCCCTAGAATATGATTTTCACTGAGCAATGGGCAATTTTTAAATCTACCCGCCTAATGTTTGTACTTTTTGATGTTAAACAAAATTTACAACAATTTTACGAGATGTTAATTTTAGTTTTTTAAGCTCCTAGAGAGGGTACAATTATTGGGTCCGTTTTAGTCCTACTTTAATACAAAAAAAAAACACATTTTTCAAATGCATAATTGTGTCTTCTCTAGGAGATGGTTCTATTTTTGGGAGTTCTTCGTCCCATTTTTAAATTAAAAATTAAGTATTTTAAACATGGATTATTGTCTTATCTCTATGAGATGGTACAAGTCTTGGGCCCTCTTCACTCCATTGTAACTCCAAAAATAAATATATATGTTGAAAATGCATTATTATCACATTTTTAAGAGATGGTGCAATTATTGGTCCGGTTTTGAACCCTTTTTAGCCTAAAAAGTACATAAGTATTTAACGAGAGCATGAGTTATTTATGAACCCATATCGATAGAATAATATATCAATGGAAATATGTTTTTATAAAGATGTTTATAATGATATTTATAAATAGTTATAATACTTTTAAGACTAGATAATTTCTAAAGCACGTGTTGCAGGTCTTTCCAAATTGCAAACATATAACCCGTCTCTTGGATTAAAGCTAATTTGGCGTTGTCTCTGAAATATACAAAATTCATAGACGATTTCAGAGTTTTCAATACTTTCTATGTTCATTATCCACAGCCACACTTCCGCAACTCAGACAAGGCATAGTATTTAAAACTTGTTTTTTTCGAGACCATCTTCAAAATAGCCAACAATAAAAAGTGCATAATAACAAATTTAAAATCCATAAAATGTCTGAAAAAAAGAGGACTTTATGACCAACAGTATCTTTCGGTATGTACGAGTACTGCACCACTCTTGTCATTTAGGAGGAGAAAAACATAGTATCTGTGGCATAATTGTTAACTGCTGCAAAGTAGAAAGCAGCAACATGTTTAAATACTTCCTAGTTTATTAAATGAAATATCTATCGATGAGGATGAAGATGACCATGAGAGTCATGATGATGATTGTCATCATCATCTTCCTTGGCATGATGAACGTCACTCAATGACGATTAACTGCAGGAGGATAATGATGATGAGGATACACGGAAGAAAAATGTTGAAAGACATTATCATAGATTTTCAACGAATTTTATACTTTAAAATAAGTTCATTTTATACACAGAGATAAGTACGGTTTAAACTTAAATATTTCGTAAAATAGTTCATTTAATATGGAGATCAGTTTATGTATGATATGTACTTCCTGTAAATATAATTGCCTTTGTTTCGAAAATAATGCAAAATTCTTTAATACTAATATAACGGGTTTTCCAATAGGGATGATATGATTTTGAATTGACGTTTCGGCCATTTGTAATATGTCATGATCTGTCATTTCTTTTTCATTGTATTCAGTAGTGTTTACAATTTCTTCAAGGAGAGATATACGCAAGAACAACGTTTACAAATTATTCAGTTTTATTATCAAAATAATAATTATCCAACTGCAACTTTTCGGGCGCTAAGTCCATTTTTTTAAATAAAAAAAAAAACAATTTCCAGTCGACCTACGACCTTGACAGCCATGAGCATTTTAGCTCTCATTTAGAGCTTCTTAACGGAGCTAAGGAGAAATAATCTTTCCGTTCAGATTTGAAAATGATGCTAAGTCCATTTTTATTAAAATCCAAAAAAAGAACACTTTCCGGTCGACCCACGACCTTGACACCCAAGAGCAATATTTAAGCTCTCGTTAAGAGCTATCTTTTTGCCATTGACCGATTGTGGCTACGTGCCACACAGCAAATGAAACAATTGAATAGTTGCGTGAAAAGTTTGGAGATTCGATTATTTCAAGAAATTGTGATATTGAATGGCCTCCAAGAAGTTGTGATTTAACACCATTAGACTACTTCTTGTGGGGTTATTTGAAGTCAACGGTCTTTCGAAATAAACCTGACTCTATTCAAGCTTTACAAATCAATATTGAACGTACCATTCATGACATAAGACTTGGTTTAGTGGAAAAATTGCTCGAAAATTGGGTTCATCGAATTCGTTCCTGCAGAAGAAGTCGTGGAGGCCATTTGAATGACGTTTTATTTAGAATTTAATTGTATCGTTTGTACATCACATTAAATAAAAAACTTTTGAATTTCCTTAACGATATGTGTGTTTTTTCACTCTTATTGGAAAACCCTGTATACATTTTGCGCAGGAAAGCTAACGTTGATGTCTTTGTTTCGAAAATAATGCCAAATTCTTTAATAATAATATATATTGTTTGTGTAGGAAAGCTAATGATGACAATGAAAAGTTTAAAACAAGAGAGAATATTGTAAAGATTAATACATTTCATACTAAAACTTAAATTAGTTTACTTAATATCAAGTTAAACTTTAAATAATATTAAGATAATTGTTATCAGTTTAAGTATGAAAATTCCTTCATTTTAGAATGATTCTGATTGTATCGAAAATAAAGCCAATTTCTTTTATTATTACCGTATTTCTTTATGTGTAGCTACACTAATTCTACCACTGACAATGATGTTCATTGCAATTGCTGGCGAAGTAGTGTTGCCCCGGCATAGATAATAAACTTAACAGTCTATGAGTGTTGTATCTAACATCGAGTCGAGTCGCTTTTGAGCAATTTTCTAAACATGTAAATGCTTTACTCGCAACACTAGCTTCAAGTCTTTCAGTCAGTCTGTCATATGCAAACAGGTCTGAGACTTTTCAAACTATAACTGTCATCATTTGTTGCCTAGCCTTTCCTTACTGGCTCTTTTCTATTCTTTCTTAAAAAAAAAAAAATACTACATAATTATCCTTAGATATTGGCAGTCACACAAATGGTACCAACCACGGCCATGGCATGACAATGTTACTGCGCATGCGCCAATGTCTTGTCAATCAGCACTTGTTATTATGGGGGTTTTCGCTTAATTATTATCTATTTCATTATCATCATTTTCAACGAATCTGTTAAGGTTGTTTCTTGTTTTTGTTTCTTTTTTTTTTTGGTTTTCTTCATGGCAGTTTGGCATACTGTAATTAAAGGAAGGAAAAGCGTAAAACCAGGAAAGGAAACTATGAAAGCTGTAATGAATGGGGAGGCAATTTATAGAGGCGATAAAGGCATTAAATGTGAGGCGGCTATAACTTGATTCATTAACAAAGAACAAAAAAACTTAGATACTTAGTTGAGGGATTTAGAAAAAGTTTGTGAGAAAAAAGAAGAGAAATTATTCTTAATTGCGGAAAAGTTTCAAGAGATGTGAAATGTATTATAAGGTGGATATGACTTTAAAATAAAAAAAAATAATAATAATAACAATAAATATATTAAAAATAAAGAAATTATTTCTCATAGAATCTATGCAAATTTTGATTGAAATCCGGTTTAAGTTTGTTTCCCTCATAATTGATGTCATTTTTTTCTACAAAAAAGGCGATCTTAGCTAATTTTTCCTAACACTTCATTCATTTTATTAGTTACTGAAATCCAAGTATTGACATGTTGTTGAATGTTATTTGTTTGACAAATTTCCTAACTACTTTGCTGGTGGAAACCCTATATAAGGTCAGGCAATGTCATGTGGTTTGCATGTTTCCAAAGTTGCAAAGGAGGAGATTAGTTGCGCGGTTGGCTAGGCTACCAGTGGATTTTTTTTGTTCAGATGTGTTGTACAATTTTCGCTTTCGTCTTGGCAAATCGGCGCAAAAAAAATGTAGGTGTCGACACAAATGTCGTACTTGTAAATCAAATGCGACAATGACTGAGCGAGGGAATGTAGTGTGAATGAATGAAATTTAACTTTTCTAAACAATTATAAAGCGTTAATTGTGACGGACAGACTGAATAATGTTCAGTGCTAAAAACAAGGCACGTGAATAAGTTAATCAGACGCCAAGATATGTCACATTCAAATACACTAAACAGACTTCCTCAAAACAAAATGAAAACCTACACTTGATTGCGCTAAAAACTGGTGTTCCTTGCGGAGATTAGCTTAAGGCAGCAGTACGAGCTAAATTTCCATAGAAACTCCCAACCTCCGCGTCAATGTTCCTACGAAATTTATGAAAAATAATAAAAATATTCAAGAGAAATAAATCTATGTACCTTTCATAACATGCCTTTTGTTCAAACGCTTTATGCGAAATGTCCGTTAGTTTTTCGAATTCATATTAAATTTAATACATTTTTTTCTTGTAATAAATCTCAGTCATGTTGAAAATTTGAGTGAGTTTGTATTTCAGAGATACATAGACTTAAAAAGGCTCTTTGTCTTTGACGTAAATGCTTATATTATTGTCATATATTGTTGGCTTTGCCTTTTAGATTTATTTTCTTTGGCATATTTCTTTTCACCTCAAGTTAGACGTAATATACTTTTGCTCGTTTTTCTGTTGTTGTAGGTAACATATATGAAAAACGTAGTAATTTAATACATTTTTCGCATAATGTACATTATATAAGCCTAAACATTATATTTGCGGATGTATCACAGTTAAGGCAGAAAGTTATTGAGGCGAAGGGAAGGATCCTATGCAAAAGCTATAGAAAGTTGTCGAAGAAACTGTGTTGAAACAAATAATCCAATAACACAAACAAAATAAATAGTTAAACTGATTAATAGTCAAAAAATTCAGTAGCCAAAACTGAAAATATTTAATAGCCAAAATAGCAAATATTCAAGATATTCAAAAGTGAAATAGTAAAACAGTCATAAATACACAATAGTAAATGTTTAGTAGTCAAAATAGTCAATAGTAACAATACAAAGACGTCATTTAATATTGATATTTACAGTTAAAATAGTTAATAGTCAAAAGGCAAAACATTCAACAGTCAAAATATTCAATACGTGTTTATTATGTGAAATAGTCAACAATAAAATAGAACACTGAAATATTTAACTGTACAAATTGTCCATAGTCAAAAAAGTGAACAGACAAAATAGACAAGAGTCAATATAGTCAAAATAGTAAACAGTTAAAATAGCCAATAATCAAAAGAGTTAACAGTCAATATAAATTAAAATCAAAATGGTCAGCAGTTCAAATAGTCAATAGTCATCAGTCAAAATAGCCATCAGTCAACGTACTCAACTGTCAAAATATTATCAGTCAATAAACAGTTAACATTCAAAATAGTCAGCAGTCAAAATAGTCAACAGTCAATAAATTCTACTTTCAAAATATTATCAGTCAAATAAGCAACAGTTAACATTCAAAATAGTCAGCAATCAAAATAGTCAACAGTTAACAGTCAAAAGATTCAACAGCCAAAAACGTCAACTGTTCAAATATTCAATAGTGCAAATTGTCAATGGGCAAAATTGTCAACAGTCATTATAGCCAATAGTCAGCAGTTAAAATAGTTAACAGTCAAAATATTCAACGGTTCAAATATTTAATAGTGCAAATTGTCAATAGTCAAAATAGTCAACAGTAAAAATAGTTAACAGTCAATATAGTCAACATTGCAAATATGTTGTTAACAGTCAAAATAGTTAACAGTAACATTGTCAACAGTCAAAATAATAAATAACACTGTGCAACAGTGAAAAAAATACACGGATCTGACGGTATAGGTTCGATTCTACTGCCAAATGGTAGTATAACCCTATACTCAGTTTGGCGAGATTGGTGACCAATTTCTTTTTATGGGCCTCGAAAGATTCGGAAAATCAGTGGACCCCTTGAAAAAAGGTGTCATCGGTTTTTGAGCAACAGCTACTTCAGACTTGGTGATAGCGCTTAACTATATTTGGCAATAATGTAGCTAAGAACACGTTGAGCAAAGTCTGTTAACATTTCATGCCAAAAAATTTTTGTTTTCCTGCACTTTTTTTCGAAAAACATGGGATTAAATTTATTATTTTTCACTTTTTTTGGCATAACTTTAAGGGATCGCTGATTTTTTACTAACAATATTTGGCAATATTGTAGCCACGGTAAATCTGAACAACTTTTATGAACATATCAATACAATCTGAACGTGTCTAGGCACCTTAAATAGCTCAAAAATTCACATTGTACCCCAAAAATGTAAGTATTTCACTGTTATGTAACAAAAATATATTTTTTCGGTATATGGCATGTACAGCAACTTTATAGAAAATATTAATGCCAATATTTTTATGGAACATTTTAATCCTCTAGCTCCCCCACATAACTGTAATTTTTGGCCCCTTTTTAACAAATCGTAAAAAACGCCCCTTAAAAGGGGGAGGGCGGGTATGAAATGTTCTACAAAAATGTTCGCCATAAAATTTTACTATATGTGTCAGAACACACCAAAGCTCAAAACATAACACAAACACCAAAAAAAGGTCAAATTCCTGATCGTGCATCAATGTTAGTCGTACGATCTAGTGGTTGAAGCAATGAAGATACCAGTAAAGAACGTTGTTGACTGGAATTTGACCGTTTTTTGGGTTTTTGTGTTAAGATTTGGGTTTTGGTGTCTTCTGACACATATAGTAAAATTTTATGGCGAACATTTTTGTAGAACATTTCATCCCCGCCCTCCCCCTTTTAAGGGGTGTTTTTTACGATTTGTTAAAATGGGGCCAAAAATTACAGTTATGGGGGGAGCTAGAGGGTTAAAATGTTCCACAAAAATATTGGCATTAATATTTTCTATAAAGTTGCTGTACATGTCATATACCAAAAAAATATATTTTTGTTACATAACAGTGAAATACTTACATTTTTGGAGTACAATGTGGATTTTTGAGCTATTTAAGGTGCCTAGATACGTTCAGATTGTATTGATTTGTTCATAAAAGTTGTTCAGATTTACCGTGGCTACAATATTGCCAAATATTGTTAGTAAAAAATCAGCGATCCCTTAAAGTTATGCCGAAAAAAGTGAAAAAAAAATAAATTTAATCCTATGTTTTTGGAAAAAAAGAGCATGAAAACAAAATTTTTTTGGCATGAAATGTTAACAGACTTTGTTCAACGTGTTCTTAGCTACATTATTGCCAAATATAGTTAAGCGCTATCACCAAGTCTGAAGTAGCTGTTGCTCAAAAACCGATGACACCTTTTTTCAAGGGGTCCACTGATATTCCGAATCTTTCGAGGCCCATAAAAAAAAATTGGTCACCAATCCCGCGAAACTAAGTATAGGGTTATACTACCGTTTGGTAGTAGAATCGAAGCTATACAGTCAGGTTCGTGTATTTTTCAAAAAGTGTTCATTTGTTGCATAGTGTAATCAATATAGTCAACAGTCAAAATAGTCAACAGTGAAAATAGTCATCAGTCAACAGTCAATATAGCCAACAGTGAAAATAGTCATCAGTCAATTAGTCAACAGTCAATATAGCCAACAGTCGAAGTAGTCGACAGTCAAAATAGTCAAGAGGAAAAATAGTCAACAGTCGAAATAGTCAACAGTTCAAAAATTCAATAGTGCAAATTGTCAATAGTCAACAGTCAATATAATCAACATTCGAAATATGTAGATAACAGTCAAATGGGCAACGGTCAAAATAATAAATAATCAAAACAGTCAACAGTCAAAATAGTTAAAAATCAACAATAAAAATATTCATCAGTCAAAATAGTTAACAGTCAATTAGTCAACAGCTAAAAACGCCAACTGTCAACAGTTCAAAACGCCAACAGTTCAAATTGTAAATAGTCAAAATAGTTAACAGTCAAAATAGTAAACAGTATTCAAAATAGTCAACAAAGAAAATAGACATCAGTTAAAATAGTCAACAGTCAACATTCGAAATATGTAGTTAACAGTCAAAATAGTCAAGAGTCAAATGGGCAACGGTCAAAATAATTAATAATCAAAACAGTCAACAGTCAAAATAGTTATCAGTCCAAATAGTCAACAGTGAAAATAGTCAACAATAAAAATAGTCATTCAAAATAGTTAACAGTCAGTTAGTCAACAGTCAATATAGCTAACAGTCAACAGCTAAAAACGCCAACAGTTAAAACCAGTAAGGAAAGGCAGAAAGTCGGGCGGGGCCGACTATATAATACCCTACACCTCCCTAACAATGCTATAAGGGTCATTGCCATAATAATTTGGAATAATTGGTAAATGGGTAGAAACATATTATCTAATTCTGAAACGATAATCGCTAAATTAAGCAATATTCGTTCCTAAATTGAGAAACATCTTTCTGGAAAATTTTAATGATCGGAAGTAAAATACAACTTCTATAGCGGTTTGATACCAAATCAGGAGGAACAATCAATATAAATCTGAACCGATCTTCCTTGAATACTCATTCATGTAAAAAGACCTCCTTCTGTCGAATTTCGTACTGATCGCATATAAAATACAGTCTCTACAGCGCATACATGTCAAATCGGGGGTAACGTATATATGGGGGCTATATCTAAATCTGAACCGATTTCTTCCAAATTTAACAGCGTTCATTCATATAATAAGAAACCTCTTTCTGCCGAATTTCATACTGATCGGATATAAAATAACATTTTTACAGCGCTTACAAGTCAAATCGGGGGTAACGTATATATGGGGGCTATATCTAAATCTGAACCGATTTTCTCCGAATTTATCAGTATTCCTTCATGTAATAAGAAACCTCTTTCTGCCAAATTTTGCACTGATCGGATATAAAATACAGTCTCTACAGCGCTTACATGTCAAATCGGGGGTAACATATATATGGGAGCTATATCTAAATCTGAACCGATTTTCTTCGAATTTGGCAGTATTCCTTCGTGTAATAAGAAACCTCTATCTGCCGAATTTTGCACTGATCGGATATAAAATACAGTTTTTACAGCGCTTTCATGTCAAATCGGGGGTAACATATATATGGGGGCTATATCTAAATCTGAACCGATTTCTTCCAAATTTAACAGTGTTCATTCATATAATAAGAAACCTCTTTCTGCCGAATTTCATAATGATCGGATATAAAATAAAGTTTTTACAGCGCTTACATGTCAAATCGGGGCTAACATATATATGGGGGCTATATCTAAATCTGAACCGATTTTAACCAAATTCAATAGGGATCGTCCTTGGGCCACAAAAAAGATATGTGTAAAGTTTCGTCGAGATCGGACCATAATTGCGACCTGTACTTTGATTACAAGAATACATGCACAGACGGACAGACAGACGGACAGACAGACATAGCTAAATCAACTCAGAAAGTGATTCTAAGTCGATCGGTATAATAAACGATGGGTCTATTTCTTCTCCTTTTGGGTGTTACAAACAAATGCACAAAGTTATAATACCCTATACCACAGTGTGGTGTAGTATAAAAATAGTCATTCAAAATAGTTAACAGTCAACAGCTAAAAACGCCAACAGTTAAAATAGTCAATAGTCAGGAGCAACTGCACAGATACAGTGGGGTGACCCAAATGAAGAGAAAACAAGAAGTCTTCTGAAACTAAACAAGATCGATATTAGTAAGATGATGAGTGTTCTAAGGGACACTCAAGCTTACAAGCACATCTTCATCGCATAGGACTTGCAGGAAACGACAAATGCAGGGCATGCAGGGAAAACATCGAAACGATGGAACATTTTCTGTGTCACTGCCCGGCTTTCACACATACAAGATCCCAAAATTTCGGGTCCGACATATTACCAGACTTGACTCATCTCAGAGAATATGACTGGAAGATACTGAGAAAATTCGTGTCTAGTATCGATTTTCTGTAACTCGCGAGGTATACAGAATCATAAATAAGGAGCGCACAACAGGCCGAACCACTGGCTTAAGTGGATGTCCATGGACATGAGACGTTTAAACGTATACTCTCTTGAACCTAACCTAACCTAAAATAGTCAACAGTAAAAATGGTCAATATTCCAAATGATTGATAAGTGAAATAAGTTAAAATTTTCAAAAGTGCAAATTGTCAAAATAGTCAATAGACAAAATAGTCAACAGTCAAAATAGTCAACAATAAAAATAGTTAACAGTCAACAATAAAAATAGTCATCAGTCAAAATTTTTAACAGTCAATTAGTCAACGGTCAATATAGCCAACAGTCAAAATAGTCAAAAGTTAAAAACGCCGATAGTCAACAGTCAAAATAGTCAACCGTTAAAATGGTCAACAGTTAAAATAGTCAACAGTAAAAATAGTCAATATTCCAAATTATTAATAAGTGAAAAAAGTTAAAATTTTCAACAGTCAAAATAGTCAACAGTTAAAATAGTCACCAGTATCAAGAGTCAATATTCCAAATGATTAATAAGTGAAATAAGTTAAAAATTTCGACAGTGCAAATTGTCAATAGCCAACAATCAAAATAGTCAAGAGTTAAAAACACCAATAGTCAACAGTCAAAATAGTCAACAGTCAAAGTAGTCAACAGTTATAATAGGCAACAGTTGAAATAGTCAACAGTCAAAATAATCAGCAGTAAAAACAGTTAGTCAATATTCCAAACGATTAATAAGTTAAATCACATAATATAATCGGAATAGTCAAAATGTCAATAATAACAAGTAAGATAATTTCAGTTGGGTCAAAAAATATTCAATAGTTATAAATAAAAATACTTAAAACTAACCAAGAATCGAAATAATCACAAGTGAAAACAGTCAACAATCAAAGTCAACAGACAAATAAGTCAATAGCGAAAATCAAAATCGTCAGCAGTTAGAAAAGCCAAATGTCAATGTAGTCGAAAGACAAAACAGTCAATAGTTAAGAGTCAAATAGTCAACAGTCAAAAGTCAAACTATTCATGGTGTACCTCCCCCACGAAGGGTCTAAATTTAGAGAAATATTATCTCATAACTTCTATACTACGTACTACCCAGAATCTCTCACAATTCCACACATAGAATTAGTTTCTTGGTTCCTATCTCCTTGAGAAAAATGGGCGAGGTTGCCAAGCCCCTTGTGGTACCTTCCACGCCCCTTTTGGGACCTTCCCTATCTCCTTGAGAAAAATGGGCGAAGTAGCCACGCCCCTTTTGGTACCTTCCATACAAATGGACTATTTTCCACAAAAAGCTAACGGCTTATAACTTTGATTCCATCCATGCAAATGCTTGCCATTTTATGAAGTGTTATGCTTTTATAGTGCCTACAGTTCCGTAAAAAGTGGGCGTTATTGCCACGCCCCTTTTGGTACCTCCCATACCAATGGACCATTTTGCACAAAAAGTTAACGGATTATAACTTCGATAATAGCCCATAGAAATACTTAAAATTTTGTGGAGTGTAGTCTTTACAGTACCTATAATCCCGTGAAAAATTGACGTTATTACCACGCCCTTTTTGGAATATGGTCCAAATACGCATGGTAACTTCCATGAAAATTGGAATTTAAGTAAAAAATTCTTTAAAAAAAACTTTCCCATAAAAAAATATTATTTAGTTTTCATAAAATGGTATGCCCCAATCTATACAAAAAAGAGCTTTTAGGTCTCGGACAAAAAAAATTTTTTTGCGTAGTATAATCAATAATATTTAATAGGCAAACCTGCAAATATAATAGAGACATTAAACAACAAAAAAAATAGTTTCTTGTGTCCAACGCCAAAATTTTTTGTGTGGCTTGAGGAATTTAATTCCATAATATCAAAACAAAGTATTTTGTTATGGTTAAATTGTTTTTATTTTTTAATTCCAATTTTTAATATAATGTAATATTTTGACTATATTTTTTAAGTATATGCCCGATACTCGTAGAGTCGGGACACCCTATGAATTTCATTTTTTGGAGCTTATTTAATTGGTGAATATTTCATTTTATTTTTAAGGGTTCTTTCATTTTGGGCTTATTCCGTAGTGCCCCTTTTGGAACATCCCAAACAAAATGGCCAAAATAAACAAGTAAAAGCGTTAAGTTCGGCCATGTCGAATGTTATATACCCTCCACCATGGATTGCATTCAATTTTTTTTTACTAGAAAAATATTTAAATATGGAGCAAATCATGAAACGATCCATTTTGTTTAGGTAAATTATTAAAAAACGAACGCTGCATTTTTAGGCCCCAAATTCTTTAGCCAAACTCTTCACCTGAAAATATGGTTTTTATGGCTAAAATAGAATTTTTGAGAGCTACATCTACACGGGGACAATAACAAACAACAAGTTTCAGCTAAATTTCTTAGAAAATGTGGTGGTTTTTGGGAGCGACATCTATAGGTAGACTATAACAAAATATGAACTGATTTAAAAAAATTTTACTGCGATGAATTCTTGTCTTAATTAAATGCAAACAGCAAAGATTCAGTTAAAATGCTTAGAAAATATGATATTTATGGCTTAAATACATATATTTTGGAGCGACCTCTATAGGGTGACTATAACAAAATATGAACCGATTTGTAAAATTTTTTGCTGTGATGAATTCTTGTCAAAATATAATACAAAACTGCAAAGTTTCAGCTAAATTGCTTTAAAAATGTATTATCTATGGCTCAAAAGCCATATTTTGGAGCGACCTCTATGGGGGAGCTATATCAAAACATTGACCGATATGGCCCATTTGCAATCCCAAACGACCTGCAACTATATGAAGTATTTCTACCAATTTTGAGTAACCTAGCTCTATTATTACGGACTGTAGCGTGATTTCAACTAAATCGTCTTAGAATTTCACGACGATCAAGAATATATATATTTTATAGGTACGCAGATCAATATTTCAAGGTGTTGCAAAAGAATGACAACCGTAGTATATCCCCATCCTACGAGTATGGTCGAGGGTATAAAAAATAATATTTTTACAATTATAGACACTGGGTAGTGGTATTGGTCTTACTGGAAAAGGATAAAACTAAACAGAATTGTGGACTTCTGCGCTTAAGGCTAGGACGAAGACCTGCAACAAGCTATTCAACATGGCCAAATCTACTGGGGGCACACATTCTGTGGAGAAGTGAAAAATGTCTCGGATTACGCAAGGCTGCGTAAGATATTATCCACTGCACCCTGTACAGTAGGTTATTTGCAGGATGAGGTAAATAACTGGACAAAAATCATTCAGCAGTCATTAAATATACTGCTCGAAACACATTTCACATGGAACTCAACAATAGAACCCGAGGATCAGCAAGGCCAACAAGAGAGCGAGCTAGCTTGTTGTCTGAGAAATCCAGAATAAGCTGGACGATTAACACCTTTGAGCCCTTTAAATCACCTGGACCAGACGTCATCACTCCAGCAGAAAATATTGAGGTACATTATCCCCTGACTGGAGATAATTTATGACTAAGAAATTCAGAAAAAGCTGGGCGATTAACAGCTTTGAGCCCTTCAAATCACCTGGAGCAGCAGAAATGCATAAAATGTTGAATTACAATATCCCCTGTCTGGAGAAAATGTATGAAGGCTGTATCAGGCTCTAATACATCCCTAATCGATGAAGGAATACCAAAGTGGTATTCATAACCAAAGCCGAAAAGATATCGCACACTAGGCCAAAATACTTCAGACCAATTAGCCTATCCTTCTTCCTATTGAAAGGTCTAGAAATGCTTAAATGCTTATAAAAAGGGAAAGCCTACAGAATCTGACCTGCGCGAACTTGAAAGCACTATCGAATCGTCTCTACATTTCCAGGAATTCATTATGGTGACGACACTCCCTCAGATGCGGTAATTGAGGCGCTGTCACATCTAAAGGTGAACTCTAACTTGATTAAACTAATTCAAATCCTGCTCAACAGAAAATGCATAACAACAAAGTCTTGGGTCCACAACTCTAACACGGTTTGTTAACAGAGGGACCCCACAAGGAGGAGTACTGTCTCCCCTAATTTGGAACTTAGCGGTGAATGAAATCCTGCTAGAGCTAGAAGGTTGTGGCTACAGAGTCATGACATATGCGGACGCAATTGCAGTGAGTGGCAAATTCGAAAATGAGTGGCAAATTAAAGACATCCTACAGGTGGCTCTGAACAAGTTGGCTAGATGGGCCAGAAGCAGCGTTTGGGGAGTTAACCCAAACAAGACAGAATTGGTTCTCTTTGGATGAATGGAACAGAGTTAGTCTTTTCTGAAAGTGACAAATTTCCAGGAATAATTCTAGATAGGAAACTGTTACTTAGACGTAACGTACTGGAACATGTAAGGAAGGCAAACGTTGCCTTATATTCCTGCAGGAAGGCTGAAGTGTCACGGTGCGGCCTCTCTTCTAAAATCGTCCATTGGATATATACAGCAGTAGTTCGACTAATACTGTATGGAAGTTGTGGTGGACGGCAACCTCGTGCTATCAAAGGTTCAGAGAACTGCCTGTCTGTGCAGAAGCGGAGCCTTAAGAGCTACAGCGACAAGCTCTACTCCATATACTGCCGATTAACATTGTGGCGAGAGAAGTTGCCACCAGAGCCACATTACGATTGAACTGTCTCTCAATGTTCAGTTACAAGAACAATGTCCACATGAGGATATCGAAATGTAGTGCTACTATGGTAACCGACAGAGTGGACTATATACCAACGGTGTACACCTTCGGAAGGAACTTCACCAGAAAGGAATGTGTTGGCAGAACACCAAGAAATAGAAAACATCTTCACTTCTACGCAGATGGTTCGAAGCTTGATGATAAGGTTGGATTTGAAGTGCACTGTGAAGAACTCAGTCTTGATATAGCTCATAGACTACCAGATAACAGTAGTGTTTATCAAGAAATAATGGCAATAGGGGAAGTCGCCAAGTGGCTGAGTCGCAATATAGTGACCAACACTGGTGTTGTCATGTACTCGGACTGCCATCAATTCTCTGGAGGCCACATCCCTAAATTCAACATACACCTCATATGGGTCTGCATAGGGATACAACAAGGTGGATGAACTTGCTAGGAAGGGGACGACATTACGAATTCTCGAAGAATTTTCATATATTGGTGCGCCACTATCTACGAGCAAGCTTTGGCTTAGGCAAGAGGCAATCAGACGGTCCAACGAAAGATGGACCGTCTGATCCTCGCACTAGAGAGGAAAAGATTGTCTACGTTAGTATCAGTCCTGACGGCACACTGCTTGATCGGCGAACACGGCTGAAGATTGGGTATTGACTCCAATGACTTCTGCAGATGCTGTGGAGATGAGGAAGAAGTGGAGATCATTGAACACGTGCTTTGCTACTGTTTTTCATCCGGCCTTTTTAGGATACCAATATTCCTACTACTAATAAATTTGTTATCAAACAGCCCGACTTCAGCTCTTCCTTGCTGGATTTGCTTAAAATTATTTTTGAGAAATTTAAGCCACGTCGGTCTTAATTATACCCTACACCACACTGTGGTACAGGGTATTATAACTTTGTGCATTTGTTTGTAACACCCAAAAGGAGAAGAAATAGACCCATCGTTTATTATACCGATCGACTTAGAATCACTTTCTGAGTCGATTTAGCTATGTCCGTCTGTCCGTCTGTCTGTCTGTCTGTCCGTCTGTCTGTCCGTCTGTCTGTCCGTCTGTCTGTCCGTCTGTCTGTCCGTCTGTCTGTCTGTCCGTCTGTGCATGTATTCTTGTAATCAAAGTACAGGTCGCAATTATGGTCCGATCTCAACTAAACTTTACACATATCTTTTTTTTGGCCCAAGGACGATCCCTATTGAATTTGGTTAAAATCGGTTCAGATTTAGATATAGCCCCCATATATATGTTAGCCCCGATTTGACATGTAAGCGCTGTAAAAACTTTATTTTATATCCGATCAGTATGAAATTCGGCAGGAAAAGGTTTCTTATTACATGAATGAACTCTGTTAAATTTGGAAGAAATCGGTTCAGATTTAGATATAGCCCCCATATATACGTTACCCCCGATTAGACTTGTAAGCGCTGTAAAAATGTTATTTTATATCCGATCAGTATGAAATTCGGCAGAAAGAGGTTTCTTATTATATGAATGAACACTGTTAAATTTGGAAGAAATCGGTTCAGATTTCGATATAGCCCCCATATATACGTTACCCCCGATTTGACATGTAGGCGCTGTAGAGACTGTATTTTATATGCGATCAGTACGAAATTCGACAGAAGGAGGTCTTTTTACATGAATAAGTATTTAGGGAAGATCGGTTCAGATTCACATTAAAGCTCCATATATATGTTCCTCATGATTTGGTATCAAACCGCTATAGAAGTTGTATTTTACTTCCGATCATTAAAATTTTCCAGAAAGATGTTTCTCACTTTAGGAACGAATATTGCTTAATTTAGCGATTATCGTTTCAGAATTAGAATACGTTTCTACCCATTTACCAATTATTCCAAATTATTATGGCAATGACCCTTATCGCATTGTTAGGGAGGTGTAGGGTATTATATAGTCGGCCCCGCCCGACTTTCTTGCCTTTCCTTACTGGTTTTATTATAGCCTCCACACCAATTTAATCCTTTATGCTCTAGAAATTGCGTAGAATTACAGATCTTGGAGAAACCCTACGACATATTTTAAGTATGTATTATTCGCAGGAAAAATAGGCATCACGGTGGTGGTGTAGGGTATCGTTTAGTCCGACTTTGAACTTTCCTTACTGGAAAGTTAAATTTTTCTCCATCTAACTTGTCATCCTTCCCCAAAAATTAAAAATATATCTACCTTTCCAGGTACACCTACTTGTTTATATGTAGTCAGGAATAGTTCGATATGTTAGTTATAAAACATGTTATAGTTAACAAATATTGAATTCATTCAAAGTTCGGTTTTGCCTGCTTTTCACTCATCCGCGCTGTGGTTTTTGGTTTGGGGCTTTTGCTGTTGTTGCGATTGGATATGCGATATTGTTGCGCTCCAAGAGTCTTGGATGATTGGCGGCGGCGGCTGCGGCGGCGGTGAAAACTGACTGAGCTTAGAAGCCTCAACGGGATCGATCAATGCGATCAATGCGTGCTATATAGTTGTCATGTTTGTCGCGGTATTATTGACATTATGCTAAGCCTGTCCGGACATGTTAAGGCAAAGTTTCAAACAAAAATTGACAATCTTGATGATTTGTTGTAGCTGCACTCGACCAATCAATGCCAATGGCGAGGTGAGGCAAAGTTGTGTCTTACATGGTATAAACTTGCATTAGATATTTTAGCAAAAAAAAATATACATAGTGTGTACATAGAAGACAACTTCAGGTACCCCAAGATGTGGTATACAACTGGTTCTTATATCAAAAAAAGTTGTAGACCTCGTTTTAATTGTCTACATATTAATTAGCTTATTAAAGGAGATGAATTGGTCATTGCTAAGCAATCACATTAAGCATCTGTTTATATTTGTGTGCGAATTTCTGAACAAAGTTGACGCCAAGCAAACATCTTCTGCAAGGCAGTATTTTGAAATAAATTTCTTTCGAACTTTTGAAGAAAGGAAATATATACAATACTTCTCTACGAGCAAACAAGTATAAGAGAGAGCAGAAGTATCAAATACTTATTTTTAAGTAAAGAGGAGTTCCAAATTATTATTTAAGAGTTCTGTGGAAAACTTGTTTGATTGCGAAATCAAGCAAATTCCATGTGTAGGGAAAAGTCATTACATTGTAATGGGTATGGTAATGATATGACCCTACCAATGGGCCATACAAAAATCATTAAAATCGAAAGGGAAGACCCTTATCAATGAAAATTCTTGATAAGCCAACTTGGTATATATATTGACTCTACAAAAATTAAAATGTATCGATTTAACCCTAATCGTGCAATGTAATCGCTTCCATGTAAGCGAAAACGTAAGGTAGAACGGAAATGGACAAAATACTAAAAGGAAATAAGTATAAGAGAGATACTTTTACATACATACTTCTGCAAAAGCAAAGGTAATTGGAGAATTCTGATCTAAGCTCTTGTGATTGGGGAAACCGAAGTAATACATTGGGCAACGAGAAGTCATTACTTTGTAATAGAAATGGTAATGATATGAGGAAATATATGGTAATGAATGCATTTCGAAAGAAAAGTTCAGATTGGCAGTGTACTTGATATCAAGAAAAGAATATTGTTGTCTACAGTCGCTTGGGACGGCTTTGTGGAATCATTAAAGGTATATTATCTACGGTCGTTTAGGTCGGTCGGTTTATTGGTTGTTGTGGTTATTAACATTGATCCGACCTACCAAGATTGGTGTCAGTTTTTCATGGTGGTCTTAAGTTTGAGAATTCTGAACTAAGCTCTTCTGATTGGGGAAACCGAAGTAATACGTTGGGCAACGAGAAGTCATTACTTTCTGATAGAAATGGTAATGATATGAGGAAATGTATTTCGAAATAAAACGTTCAGATTGGCAGTATACTTAATATCAAGAAAAGAATATTGTTGTCTACAGTCGCTTAGGACGGACTTGTAGAATCATTAAAGGCATATTGTCTACTGTCGTTAAGGTCGGTCGGTTTATTGGTTGTTGTGGTTATTATCATGTGGTTCAGACCTTTCAGTTATTCTTGGTGGTCTTACGTGAATAGTTACTCTTGGTGGTCTTAAGTGAATAGTCTGTTAATAGTTTTCATATGTAGGCTTTAAACTGTTAAAACAATATTGTCTATTTGATTTGGTTAATTTTGCTGATCTGTTTTAACCCAGTTGCTCAGTGAGTAGGACTGGTTGGGGGTGTTCTGCATTCTCTGCTATGGAATCCCTCTATGAACAATATTTTGCTTTCTCTGGAGATAATAGGGACAGAGTTGTTGCTTATGCAGATGATGTGGCATTAACTGTCAGAGGGAAGTTTCTGGATACTCTCCGAGGTCGGTTTATTGGTTGTTGTGGTTATTATCATGTGGTTCAGACCTTTCAGTTATTCTTGGTGGTCTTACGTGAATAGTTACTCTTGGTGGTCTTAAGTGAATAGTCTGTTAATAGTTTTCATATGTAGGCTTTAAACTGTTAAAACAATATTGTCTATTTGATTTGGTTAATTTTGCTGATCTGTTTTAACCCAGTTGCTCAGTGAGTAGGACTGGTTGGGGGTGTTCTGCATTCTCTGCTATGGAATCCCTCCATGAACAATATTTTGCTTTCTCTGGAGATAATAGGTGACAGAGTTGTTGCTTATGCAGATGATGTGGCATTAGCTGTCAGAGGGAAGTTTCTGGATACTCTCCGAGACATCCTACAGCAGGCCCTTCATACAACAGAAAGATGGGCTTACTGTAATGGTCTTGGTGTTAACACCAAGATGGAACTAGTTCTTTTCACCAGGAGACGGAACTAGTTCCGGGGAAATGAGGTACCACAAGTTACATCTGTCTCCTTGGGGGGTATTGAAATTCCCTTCTCTGAAAGCGCAAAATATTTACTAGACAGGAAGTTTCACTTCAAACCCAACATTTTGGAAATAGCAAATAAGGCTGTGGTAGCGCTATATACCTGTAAACGGGGCAATAGGAAAACGCTGGGGTCTGGACCAGCCTATAGTTTATTGCTTGTATACGACAGTAGTCACACCGATTATACTGTACGGCATTGTCGTCTGGTGGACAGCTCTGCAGAAATCCACCTTCTGGGCAATACTAAACAAGGTTCAGCGAATGCGTGCTATATGTATCACTGGTGCGCTGAGAATGTCACCAACTGCGGCAGCACTAAATGTTATACGACATTTAATACCGCTAGATATTATAGCAGTGCTATATGCCGCATGTATTGCGATTAGACTCAGGAAACTGTCACTATGGTCAGGAAATGGCAACGGACATAGTGTCATCCTACACAGAATGCCTGACCTTCCGGGTACTGTTGATTACACTATGACCAAACCACCCTTTGACAAAAAGTTTTCTTATACCTGATAGATCAAAATGGATGTACGTATCCCAGGACAGAGAAGATCTTCTATACAAACGGTTCCAAACTCGATAACCAAGTTGGCTTTGGATTTTTTTCTGAGAAACTTCAGCTATCACTTGCAAAAAGACTGCCGGATTACTGTAGTGTTTACCAGACAGAAATCTTAGCTATTAAAGTGTTAGTGGAATGGCTGAAAAATAATGTGCTGACCACATATACATATTAAAATTAAATTTTCGGTATAAACACTTTCTCTGATAGTCAGGGTGCCATCAAGTCCCTGGAAACTATATTCCTGAATTCAAAAAACTGTCCTCGACTGTTGCAGATCTCTTAACGAGATGGCTGAACAGTACAATATTCACCTGATATGGGTGCCGGGCCACAGGTATATAACAGGGAACCCAATTCAGATGAACTTGCAAGACTAGGAACTACCTTACACGCTCCACAGGACCTGGAAAATGTTAGCATGCCTCTAGCAACCTGCAAGCTCCTCTTGAAAGATAGCAACAAATGACAGGTGGTCACTAGTCAGGAACTGCATACATTTCAGGTTGATGTGGCCCGGCCTAGACTCAAAACGCACCAAAACACTCCTGTCGTTATCGGGAACGGATGCCTCACTTATCGTGTCTGTCATGACAGGCCACTTTCTTATTGGACGGCACGCAGAGAGATTGAAGGTCTTGCATAATGACTTTTGCAGAAGCTTTGGAGATGAAGAGTAGGTACAATTAATAGAACACCTTCTGTGTATTTGCCCCGCTCTCTCTAGAAGGCGAGCTTTTAAGCTTTTTAAAGCAATCATTTTGGTTCAACGGAAGGGGCTAGGGATAACTTATATTTTCCCTTAAGTCCCTGTGGTAACACAATGGACTGGATAGTCTAATGGTGATTTTGATTCTGAAAAAATGTTGCCCCGTCGATGCGAAATTCTGAAAAATATTTCCCCTTTTTGGGTGGTACTGATGTAGTCCCTCAAACTAAACTTAGCTCATATTTCAAAATTCCAAAATTGGGTATAAAACTCCAGTTTTCGGGAAAAGGGCAACGAAAATGTTGCACTTTTTTGCAGAAACGAAATCGCTGTAAGTAAGTCTGTTTACAGGCTGCCACTCTTAACCTAACCTGGGACTGGTTGGCTCCTTGATTTGACTGATAGTATAACATGCTGATCCATGGATCTCCTGGGTTTGGTTGTTCTAATATAGAACGATCGGTCTGATTGATATGGTTTTTATCATTGGAAAGTTTGATTGCTCTGCTACGTTTGGTTGCTTCTCAAGGTTCTGCGGATTTGACCTATTAGGGCAGGATTGTTTTGTTTAGTCCGGTCTGGGTACTCTTGTAGATCCACTTTGTTTTAATTTTCTAGTCAATATAGTTTCTTGGAGTAGTCGGGTATTTACATTAGTTTTCTTGGATTTTTCAGTTTAGCTGGCCTCCTTGTCCAGGTTAGATTGATTGATCTTTACGATGTCGATTTCGTCGATCTCCTTGGTCTGCCTGTTCTAAATAGTTGGATTTATTGACTGAATCAGTCATGTCGATTTGATTCATCTCCTTGATCTAGTCGATTGGTTGACCTGTTTGTTCCCACGGGTCTGGGGGATTTCCTTCAACAAGTTGTACTATTATGAAGAAGTTCATTGATTCATGGTCTGGTCAGTTTAGTTAGTCTTGGTGTCGATAAGGTTGACGAGATTTCTTTAATTTACCTGTTTGGTTGGTCTCCATGTCCAGGTTAGACTGATTGGTTCTCACGAACTCGATTTCGCCAGACTTCTTGGTTAGACTGATTGGTTGGGTTAGTCAAGTCAGTTTGGTGCATCTACTTTGTCTAGTCTATGTGGTTGGCGTGGTAGAACTTGTTGTTCCGATAGAAGGTTTATAGGATCTCCTTGGTTTGATTAGTTTAATTGATCTTGGAGTAAATTTTGCCGATTAGGTTAATCCGATTTCTATGATTTGCCTGTTTGATTGGTCTTCATGTCCAGGTTTCATTGATTGGTCTACACGAAGTCGATTTCTCCAATCTTATCGGTCAATCATTAGAACCTGTCGTTAGAATGGTTGTCTGAGTTTATTCAAATCAATTTGGTTCGTCTCCCTGGTCTAGTCAATTTGGGTCTGCAGGAACAAAATGCAACAATATGAATGATCGGTTTAATTGAGATTCATTGGATTGGCTTTGTGGTTATTCTGATTATTTGATTTCATAATTATTGGGGGCCTATTTGATTTTGCAGGACATGTTCATCCAAATTTGTTTCCATGGAGCATTTGGTTAGATTGGTCACCGTGTTTATTTATCTGCATGATATTATTGTCGACCCTGTTGTGGGTCTTCTCGGTTGTAATAGATTTAGTATGTTGTTTTCGTTGTTCTACAGAAATTTCCAGATATCATAGATTTTGTGGGACTTTTGGGTTCGGTTAGTATTCTTGATCTGATTTATTTAGTTCTTTAGATTGGTCTTGTTGGTCTCCTTGGACTCGTAGGTCGAGTAAGTCAGATGGGTCTGGTTGTTCTCATTAAATTACTGGTTCTTGTAGGATTGTTTGATATCATTATTCATATTGGTCGAATCGGTCTTGTTGGGAGTTATCGACCCGGTTCGACCTGGTTCTGAGATTCGTTGGTCGTTTTGATCTGTTTAGTCTATAAGAGTTAAGGACTGGTGTTCAAGAACTTACGGATCTCTTTGATTCATTTGGACTTTTGTGTATGGTTGGTAATCATAATCTGGTCCACTTAGTTTGTTTGATTAGTGTTGTTTGTCATCTTGGTGTTGTAGGTCGAATAAGTCAGACAATTTATTTGATTTGTATTATTGGTCACATCGTTTTAGTTTAGAGTTGCTGTCGGTCTAATTTAGAGTGGTTGTTGTGGTCTGTTTGTTCTCATTGATCAAACTGGTCTTGTTGGTTAGGTTATTGTCATCAGTTCGTTTGGACCTGAGGTTCTGGTAGGTTGGTCTTTTTGATCTGAATATTCCATTGGTTGAAACGGTCTGGTTGATCTAGTGAAGAGTTGCGGCTCTACTAAACCTGATATGTTGAACTGTTGGTTGTTGTGATATGTTTATTCTAATTGTTCGAATTAGTTTGGCTATTGCTATCAGTTCTGTTTGACCTATGGTTCTGCTAGATTCGGCGTGTTTGGTTTCTATGTATGTATATGTATTAATCTGCTTAGTTTCATTGGGATTTCTGTCAGAAAAGCGCTTAGGGTCTCTTGAAATTCCTAATTGAATATTATTTTTGTTGTACCACAAAATTACTTCGCCATTGCTACAATTGTTTATTTTCTCCTCCTAAATATTCATCGAATTCATTACATTTTCCCATCAATTCCCGATGATTAATTTTAAGCACCACTTAGTCTGAGTCTGAGTGCCGCAGTAGTGCTGCTCCTCGCCCTTACTAGAACAGCCAACGACAATTACAAAAGCTCAGTGTCCGACCTTGACCACTCAACGCTTCCCTATGATTCCCCAATGGACTGACTGGTCCGGCTTGAATTGCATGATTTATTGCTAAATACAATTTCCAACAATTACGAGAGAGATACAACAGAAAAACAAAAAAAAAAACACAAATTTTATTGAATTGAATTTAAATTCAACAGCAACGATTGACTGTAACAACGATTGAATTGGCTAATAAATTCATTGTTAATCTTGGCTTAAATGTTTAGGACGGGTTTGAACATTTCTCGTTGGAATAGTGCGATGATTGTTGGCTGGCTGGCTGGTTGGCTTATTGGTGGCTTGGAGACTTGATTGCATTTCGATTTCATTTGATTTGAGTTACTTCACCACCATGATTTGGTTTGAGAGCAAGTAGTATTGGGAAAATGATTTAAAACTTGTTACCAAATGCTTGTAAATCATTTAATCAACACCTACAGAGAGACGAGTGTTGTTGCCACCATGGATAAACGGCATCGACGACGACAACGACGACCGCCACCACCAGCATCATCAGCAGGCACAGTGGAGGAGCTAGCCTCAGGCTGCAAAGCATGCGCTTGTAGTTACATTTACGTGTTACAACTGATACAATGTGTCGTTTTACATATTTGGGTGTAATGTTAAATTATTTTATTTTAATTTATTTACGTTTTGCAGATATACAGAGAAAGAGAGGAGGAGGAATGATACCGATCGACATGATCAGCATCACACAGTAGGGGGTAGATGGTTAAGAGTGATTGGCGTGATATACTTAGTAGATAAGCAGTAGACATGGGAAGTGTATGTAGAAGAATGGCATTTAGTTTAGTGAATAAAGTAAAGAATTTAATATTATTTTAGGATTTAGAAAAGTCGGCTATAAGGACGACCGAAAAGTCATTCTACTATAAAGCGAAAGAGGTCTTCCCAAAAGCCAGGAACATGTCTTAATAAATGTCTGAAATGACTTTTTAAGAGACAACCAGAAAGTTCTGACCATCGAAGACCGAAGAGTCGTCCCTATGGAGGACCGAAAAGTCGTTCCTTAGACAACCGAAGAGTCATTCCTACAGACGACCGAAAAGTCTTTCATATAGACGACCGAAATAGACAGAAACAACCACAAATGGAAAATTGTCCGGAAGGCCGTTAATTTAGTCGACCTAAAGATTGTCCATATAGACGGGATAAAGGATTTCATTTCGGCATCGGAAAGTGGTTAATTTAGACGACCGGAATATGGTCCATTTAGATGACTTGGAAATTGTCAATTTAGACGACTGGAAAGTCCATTTAGACGACTGGAAAGTCGTCCATAAGACGACCGGAGATTCGTATATTTAGATGACTGCAGAGTCGCTTCTTTACACTACGCGAAAATCTTTTCAACTGGAAAGTCGTCGACTAGAAAGTCGTCACTGAAAAGGACCGGATATATGATCGCAATACAATATATTCCGAAGACCACAAAGTCGTGTTAATATGCGACTGGAAACTGGTATCTTAAGGCGATAGGGACGTCTTCTCTACAATTGAAAATCACTTTGTTTCTTTCCATTTTAATTCATAGGGAATCCTAATTTGAGTCTGACAATGACACCTCCCAATAAACGAATCTTAAACATAAATCTGACTTTGGAAAATGAACGCTTCGGCTTTTTTTTCGTTTTGTTTGTCTGTCAATCTGCTGTCTTGTCTTGAAAAGGTGTGTTTCTTATTTCTGTTTATTAATTTCTGTGATATTTAATTTGCTGTTGTTTCGATTCGGTTGCTTAAAGAGTTTCTGAATGAATTAAACGAGGCGATTGCGCGACTGCAAACATTACAGTCTATGATTTGACAGTTTCGTTTGAAATCTTTACATCATTCATGTCAGCCTCATCAGAAAACAGTGGGTGTGGTTGAGATTTCGTGTTTTGCGTGAGTGGAAATTGAAGCTAATCAGAAAATCTTGATTTGCGCGAGGGGAAATCAAAAATAAGACATGGAATTCAATGATCAGAAAGTCTTGACTTGTGCGAGAGGAAATCAAAAATAAGACATGAAATTCAATGACACACGTATGAAAGATAAAGGGAATTTTTGGAACCAAACAAAAAACAAACGAAAAAGAAAGGCAATTGAACTCAATGAAAGAAAACTTTCGAACTTGAAACCAATCGAAGCTAATATGGGTGTTAATGACAAATGGGTTATGGGTGAAGGAGATCACGACAAATGGAAATGAGAATCGTAGGACATTAACAATATATCTTAGTATCCGAGAAAGCTGACAAAATGAGGAAATGAGCGATGATTTTGTCTTTAGATGTCAGAAATCTTTACGGCAGCGCATCATCTTCCTTTCAACTAAAGTTTTCAGCTAAACTAACATGCAATCAAATTGATTGACAAAGAGAATCTTGTTAGCAAGTCAGACGACTTCCTTTTATAAGCAATAATTTTCCACATAACTAACGTTTCACTTCCTAGTATTCTTAGCATGAGGAATTCCATCAATCAATCGAAGCAATTACTTCTTGTTTAATATCAAAATTCAAATTACTCTCCATAACATGGTTCTGCAGTTAACAAAAATTTCCATTGAAGAACCGGAAGAATACTCCCGGCAAATAGCTGTCTCTTATCCTTTGCCATAAATCTTAAAATGATTAATTTTCCATATTTCATGTACTATAATCATTGTTTTATTATTATACAATAAAGAAAGTTTCCTGTTTAAATGCACCAACGACCGAATAGCAGACCAATCAAGTCTTCATAGCATAAACAAGTGTTAATACGAGACAATTATCGTGAAAACATAAACTGTCTTTTTATTTTGCATTGGAAAACTAATATTTCCATATTGACGCTCAGCAGAGGCAGAGAGGGGTGGGGAGGTCTGTACGAAAGCAATTCTGTAAATTAAATTAAACAGCATAACCAAACATATTTACACACATGTCATTGGTATGGCAAGAGAACACATCCACCACTAATTTATTGATGTTCACGATGGAAAATCTACCAGGTAAGAAAGCTGGTGTGATAGAGAAAAGCAATCATCAGCGACTGACAGTTAGGCTATGTTGACGAACAGATAGTAGTTTCTATAAATGGGAGAAGAGTTGTCTCTATATAATACTAGGAAAACATATCAAAAGACCGGCCGGAAATTCGTCTGTATAACGACAGGAAAGTCGTCTCTTTAGGAAAGTCGTCTCTTATCTTAGACAACAGGAAAGTCGCCTCTGTAGACGAAAGGAAAGTCGTCTCTATAGACGACAGGTAAGTCGTCTCTTTAGACGACAGGAAAGTTGCCTCTGTAGACGACAATAAAGTCGTGTCTATAGACGACAATAAAGTCGTGTCTATAGACGACAATAAAGTCGTGTCTATAGACGACAATAAAGTCGTGTCTATAGACGACAATAATGTCGTGTCTATAGACGACAATAAAGTCGTGTCTATAGTCGACAATAAAGTCGTTCTATAGACGACAATAAAGTCGTTCTATAGACGACAATAAAGTCGTCTCTATAGACGACAATAAAGTCGTCTCTATAGACGACAATAAAGTCGTCTCTATAGACGACAATAAAGTCGTCTCTATAGACGACAATAAAGTCGTCTCTATAGACGACAATAAAGTCGTCTCTATAGACGACAATAAATTCGTCTCTATAGAAGACAATAAAGTCGTCTCTATAGACTACAATAAAGTCGTCTCTATAGACTACAATAAAGTCGTCTCTATAGACAACAATAAAGTCGTCTCTATAGACGACAATAAAGACGTCTCTATAGTCGTCTCTATAGACGACGGGATAGTCGTATCCATAGTCGACGGAATAGTCGTCTCTATAAACGACGGCATAGTCGTCTCTATAGACGACGGGATAGTCGTCTCTATAGACGACGGGATGGACGTCTCTATAGACGACGGGATAGCCGTCTCTATAGACGACGGGATAGTCGTTTCTATAGACGACAGAAAAGTCGTCTTTATAGACGATAATAAAGTCGTCTCTATAGACGATAATAAAGTCGTCCTTATAGACGACAATAAAGTCGTCCCTATAGACGACAATAAAGTCGTCTATATAGACGACAGGAAAGTCGTCTGTATAGACGACAGGAAAGTCGTCTGTATAGACGACAGGAAAGTCGTCTGTATAGACGACAGGAAAGTCGTCTCTATAGACGACAGGAAAGTCGTCTCTATAGACGACGTGAAAGTCGTCTCTATAGACGACGTGAAAGTCGTCTCTATAGACGACGTGAAAGTCGTCTCTATAGACGACGTGAAAGTCGTCTCTATAGACGACGTGAAAGTCGTCTCTATAGACGACGTGAAAGTCGTCTTTATAGACGACGTGAAAGTCGTCTCTATTGACAACGTGAAAGTCGTCTCTATTGACGTGAAATTCGTCTCTATAGACGACGTGAAATTCGTCTCTATAGACGACGTGAAAGTCGTCTCTATAGAGGACGCGAAAGTCGTCTCTATAGAGGACGCGAAAGTCGTCTCTATAGAGGACGCGAAAGTCGTCTCTATAGACGACGTGAAAGTCGTCTCTATAGACGACGTGAAAGTCGTCTCTATAGACGACGTGAAAGTCGTCTCTATAGACGACGTGAAAGTCGTCTCTATAGACGACGTGAAAGTCGTCTCTATAGACGACGTGAAAGTCGTCTCTATAGACGACGTGAAAGTCGTCTCTATAGACGACGTGAAAGTCGTCTCTATAGACGACGTGAAAGTCGTCTCTATAGACGACGTGAAAGTCGTCTCTATAGACGACGTGAAAGTCGTCTCTATAGACGACGTGAAAGTCGTCTCTATAGACGACGTGAAAGTCGTCTCTATAGACGACGTGAAAGTCGTCTCTATAGACGACGTGAAAGTCGTCTCTATAGACGACGTGAAAGTCGTCTCTATAGACGACGTGAAAGTCGTCTCTATAGACGACGTGAAAGTCGTCTCTATAGACGACGTGAAAGTCGTCTCTATAGACGACGTGAAAGTCGTCTCTATAGACGACGTGAAAGTCGTCTCTATAGACGACGTGAAAGTCGTCTCTATAGACGACGTGAAAGTCGTCTCTCTAGACGACGTGAAAGTCGTCTCTCTAGACGACGTGAAAGTCGTCTCTCTAGACGACCTGAAAGTCGTCTCTATAGACGACGTGAAAGTCGACTCTATAGACGACGTGAAAGTCGTCTCTATAGACGACGTGAAAGTCGTCTCTATAGACGACGTGAAAGTCGTCTCTATAGACGACGTGAAAGTCTTCTCTATAGACGACGTGAAAGTCTTCTCTATAGACGACGTGAAAGTCGTCTCTATAGACGACCAGAAAGTCGTCTCTATAGACGACCAGAAAGCCTTAGTCATCTTAGAAGACCAGAAAGGCGTTCTTATATCGCAAGGAAGTCGTCTCTTAGAAGGTCGTTTCTTAGACGACCAGAAAGTCATATCTGACACTACCAGAAAGTCGTCTCTAAGACTACCAAAAAGTCGTCATCTAGAGGACGAGAAAGTTGTCCATTCGATGACGAGAAAGTTGTCCATTAGATGACCAGAAAGACCCAAAAAATCGAGTGTTAAACGAACCGAAAGTCTTCCCCCTGAGGACCAGAAACTCGTATCTTGGAAGACCAGAATTGCGTCCCTTATATCACAAGGAAGTCGTCTCTTTGAAGACCCAAAATTCGTCTCATAGACCACCAGAAACTTGTCTCTTAGGCGACCTGAAAAACGCCCCTTAGACGACCTGAAAGTAGTCCCTTAGACGACATGAAAGTCGTCTTCTAGACGACCAGAAAGTCGTCTCTTAGACGACCAGAGAGTTGTGTCTTAGACCCAAAAAATCGAGTGTTAAACGAACCGAAAGTCTTCCCTCTGAGGACCAGAAACTCGTATCTTGGAAGACCAGAATTGCGTCCCTTATATCACAAGGAAGTCGTCTCTTTGAAGACCCAAAATTCGTCTCATAGACCACCAGAAACTTGTCTCTTAGGCGACCTGAAAAACGCCCCTTAGACGACCTGAAAGTAGTCCCTTAGACGACATGAAAGTCGTCTCTTAGACGACCAGAAAGTTGTGTCTTAGACGCCCAGAAAGTCGTCTCTCAGATGACCAGAAAGTTGTGTCTTAGTCGATCTGAAAATCGTCTCTTAGACGCCCAGAGAGTCGTCTCTTAGACGCCCAGAAAGTCGTCTCTTAGTCGATCAGAAAGTCGTCTCTTAGACGACCAGAAATTCGCCTCTTAGGCGATCCGAAAGTAGTCTCTTAGACGACCACAAAGTCGCCTTTTAGACGATCAGAAAGTAGTCTCTTAGAAGACCAGAAGGTCGCCCCTTACACGCAAAGAAAAAATTCGTTTCTCAGAAACGTAATATTAGACAACTACAATTCTCGTTTACGACGACTGAAGTTCTTTTGGTCAGAACAAAAAATTGCTTACGCGAAATAAGTTTCTGTCACAACAAACGAAATTTCAGTTCCGGCAAACGAGAATTGTAGTTGTCTAATATTTCGTTTCGCAGAAACGAATGTTTTCTTTGCGTGTAGACGACAATGAATTCATCCCTTAGATGACCAGAAAGACAGTCGTCAGAAAGACAACTAGACAAGATGAAAGTCGTCCCTAAAGACGACCGAAAATTCGTACACGACTGTGGGCTTCCCGAAAGACGCTTCTATCGACGTGAAAGACGCTTCTATAGACGACAGGAAAGACGCCTTTTTAGATGACCGCATTTCAGTTGGTTACAGGAGTGTTGTCTCTGTTTTTTTCAGGCGTCCGAACAGTCGCCTCTGTGCCTCAAAGTCGTCTTTATATACGTTCGAATAGTCGTTTAGCTGACAGGATCGTCATCTCTATAAACGACTGAATTGGATTATCGTCTCTTAAGATGTCCGGGATATCGTATTTTTAGATGACTGAATTGTCGTCTCAGCAGACTAGAGAAAATTCGTCGACGACTTCCCAGTCGTCTCTTAAGATGACCGAATTGTCGTATAGCTTTTCTTATTTTCGTCTTGTTTACCTATAGTAGAGTACTCTCGTTAGATTATGTACTCACTTCTTTTCTGCAAATTTACGATTTAATAGTGCCGATTTTGACATAGAAGCCATAGCAAATGCTTTTTAATTAAACAATGATAAGTGTAGAGAAAATCGTCGACGAAATAAATTGGCTAAGAACGTAAGTTTACTAATGCCGAAGAGTAAAACAATTAATGGTGTAAAAATCGTTAGCACAAAGATATATGGAAAGTCGTAAAAAGAAAATTAATATGTTTTTGGCTACCGTTCATGATGTGAAAATGAAGATTCTCGCTGTCAGTGGAACGAAGTGGCAGAGGTGGGAAAACTTTGGACCACAGAAGGAAAGACAAAGTCTAAGGCAAATGTTAAACAACAAGGCGGTTAATGAACAAAATTATCATGGACATGAACCGATGCTACACCTAGCAGGTTAAAATGACTAGAGATGCTAGTGAGGCTGTTTTTATAGAACAAAAAATATCTTAATTTAGTGATAGTTAACTTGATCGGAAGGATATGTTTTTTCTAGGAGATTACCCAGAAAGGATATGTTTATTTCTAGGACAATACTCAGGAATTCGAATGGTTATTTTATGAGGCAGGCATGTCCTTTTCAAAGTCATCTTTATCTTTCCGCGGTTTGAAGATTGCATCGATATTCCTCGGATGGGGAAGGCTCCACGATTCATTCAGCACTATTCAAAAATAACAATGACACAACTCAGGTTTGTGTCTGGACTTTAACTAATAGTTTTGTAATTCAAAACCTTTCTATATAAAACTACTTTTCACTCGGGACTGCTCAGTCCGCCATCCATATCTTGCGGAGCCACTGCGAGGAGGAAAAAAAGAAATTTTCTTAAGCAAATCATGAATTGTCATCTTCTTAATTGACAGTGCATATGGACAATTAATGTTTTCAAGAAAAGATGCCAAACAAAAAAACAAGACAACATTAACCGGGCGGACAAAAAACAAGTTTAGCATACCAAAGCGAGGAAAATTCCGCTAGATCCTCATCTACTTGGATGAGGCTCCTCGATCCAGCGACCAGCAACAACTCGCCTCTATCATTGCGGAGGATGTTGACCATAATCATCATCTCTGCAAGATCATAAGCTTAGGCAATATGACAAAGAATTTTAAGAGCAATTCAGATGACAAGAAAAACTTGCCGAGAAAAAAGCAACGCACATATGCAAAGCTATAACCAAACGCCGAAAAAAGAAGGAAAAAATTCATTTCATCAATAAAAAATTATGGAGAAGACAGCATTAAAAAAAATATTCATTAAAAAATAAACACTTGTCATTTGAATGAAAAGACAGGCAGGCAAACAAATAACAGGACAGACGGTTGGACGGACGGACTGACAAAAGCAACGAACAAGTAGTCAGACAGACTTTCAAGAAGAATAAAGTTAAATGTTGAAGAAAAAGAAACAGGATTGGCTTGATTGAATTTGCTAAAGAAATGACGGAGAAATTTAAACATAAGAGGGACAAATGATAAGCTGGGAAAATTAGAAAATCACCCAACACTACAAAAGACCTGGAATATACACTTACTTTCTTAATAAATCCCAAATTTAAGGACATCTAAAATGCTTTTTATTTGAATTATAAAATTTATTTAAATTTTAACCCAGAAAAATTCTAATTTTAGATTAACTTTTATTATCATACTTCCCCCGGACTGCCGCAGTAATGAAAAGAACATCGTCGTCATCCTGCTGATGACTGGTGGTTGATCGTCAGTCATCATCATTACGAGAATCGTAACAATAAAACACTGATGGCTTATCTGGTCTACGTGCAGTACAACAAATAAACATAAATTCTCTTTTAAATATGTTTGCAAAAAATTAACACAAGCCAAAAACGATGAAATTTATCTGAACATTTGCACACAAAAAGCCAGAACTTTCTTCTCGTGAAGAAAAATAGGGATGCCAGATTGCAAAAAGACGAGTAAAATGTCCTCGTCTATGTGACAAAAATGTTTTCCTATAGACAACTACAAAGTCGACCTACAGACGACTATAAAGTTGTCCTATAGACGACTATAAAGTTGTCCAGTAGACGACTATAAAGTTGTCCTATAGACGACTATAAAGTCGACCTATAGACGACTACAAGGTAGTCCTACAGACGACTACAAAGTCCTCCTACAGACGACTACAAAGTCCTCCTACAGACGACTACAAAAGTCCTCCTACAGACCACTACAAAGTCCTCCTACAGACGACTACAAAGTCGTCCTATAGACCACTAAAAAATCGTCTAAAGAGTCGTCCTATAGACGACTACAAAGTCGTCCTATAGACGACTACAAAGTCGTCCTATAGACGACTACAAAGTCGTCCTATAGACGACTACAAAGTCGTCCTATAGACGACTACAAAGTCGTCCTATAGACGACTACATAGGCAACTACAAAGTCGCCCTATAGGCGACTACAAATCACGACTGCAAAGCCGTTCTATAGGCGACCACAAAGCCGTCCCATAGACGACTACAAAGTCGTCCTTCCTAAAGAAGACTAAAAGTCGTCCTACAAACGACTACAAATCGTGCTACAGACGCCAACAAATTGTCCTACAGACGCCTACAAACAGTTTTAAAGACGACTATAAAGTCAACTTATAGACGACTAAAAATTTTTCTTAAAGACGACTATAAAGTTGTCCTATAGACGACTATAAAGTTGTCCTATAGACGACTATAAAGTTGTCCTATAGACGACTATAAAGTTGTCCTATAGACGACTATAAAGTTTTCCTATAGACGACTATAAAATTGTCCTATAGACGACTATAAAGTCGTCCTATAGACGACTAAAAGGTAGTCCTACAGACGACTACAAGGTAGTTCTACAGACGACTACAAAGTCGTCCTAAAGAAGACTACAAAGACGTCCTAAAGAAGACTACAAAGTCGTCCTACAAAAGAATACAAATCGTCCTACAAACGACTACAATTCGTCCTACAAACGACTACAATTCGTCCTACAGACGACTACAAATCGTCCTACAGACTACTACAAATCGTCCTACAGACGACTACAAAGACGTCCTATAGACGACTACAAAGTCGTCCTATTGACGACTGCAAAGTCGTCCTACAAAGTCGTCCTATAGACGACTACAAAGTCGTCCTATAGACGACTACAAAGTCGTCCTATAGACGACTACAAAGTCGTCCTATAGACGACTACAAAGTCGTCCTATAGACGACTACAAAGTCGTCCTATAGGCGACTACAAAGTCGTCCTATAGACGACTACAAAGTGGTCCTATAGACGACTACAAAGTCGTCCTATAGACGACTACAAAAACGTCCTATAGACGACTACTACGTCGTCCTATAGACGACTACAACGTCGTCCAATTGACGACTGCAAAGCCACCGTATTGATGACTGCAAAGTCGTCCTATAGACGTTTACAAATTCGTCCTATTGACGACTACAAAGTCGTCCTATAGACGTTTACAAATTCGTCCTATAGACAACTACAAAGTCGTCCTATTGACGACTGCAAAGTCGTCCTATAGACAACTACAAAGTCGTCCAAAAGCGACTACTAAGTAATCCTATAGATGTCTACAAAATCGTCTTTTAGATGTCTACAAAGTCGTCCTACAGACGACTACAAAGTCATCCTACAGTGACTACAAAGTCATCCTAAAGACGACTACAAAGTCGTCCTATAGACGACCAGATTTTTGCAGCGACATACCAGACCCTCTGGTGGGAATCGAACCCAAGACTACCAAACTCAACTAAAAAGTCGAATTATAGACGACTATAAAGTCGCCTTATAAACTACTATAAAGTCGCCTTATGGACAACTATAAAGTCGTCTCTTAGACGACACCCAGGAAGTGGTATTTATAGTTGACAGGAAAATCGTATCTACTGGTGACAGGAAAGTCATCTCTCTAGACGACAGGAAAGACGTCTTTGTAGACAATTTTATATAGACATCAGCAATTTCTCAGAAAATTCCCATTCCCACTGGATGGATATCCCTAGTGGCAGCGCTAACAACAAACCATCGTACCGAATATAGGTTGACAGCTTGTGTCAACACGTCTTTCATGCAAAATGAACAGGCGCAAACAAAAAACGTTTTCAGCTAAAATTTGCCTGTCAACGTCATCATCAGCTCGTTGCCAGACAAATGTAAATGAAAACAATTAATATCTCAAATAAATAATACCCAAAACATATGCGTACGACACGGGAGCGTATAAAATTCTCGAACACGTATGTCAAAACTTCAGACAAAGAACAAAAAAAAAGCGGGTGACTATAGCAATGAAACGTGTCGAGGAAGTTTGAAATGTAGATCACAGGCAAATTTAAAGAAATTTGAATATAAAAAAATAACAGAATCGAGGAACGAGAGGATTGAAAGACAGAAGTGTGAAACATTTGAAGGTTAAGAAGTAAAGTTTGGTGGGCATTGGGGGAAAGTGAAGACAATAAGGATGAGTAAGAAATAAGTGAAATGTATAAGCAATATTTAGAAAAATATTAAGAAAAGACTATCACTGCATAGGAGTTTAGATCATTAATTTAAAACAATTTTAACAAAAAATTATCAGTGTATATTCAGAAGTAAGAGCTCAGATCATAAATCGGTGACAGTACAGAAATGAGTCTGTATTCTCTGACAGTTTTGTTTTTACATGACCCCTGATCTCATTGAACCTACTTTAGAATATAATATGTCAGATGATATCTCGGCAGTTCCTGATAGACTACCTACAACATTCTCGAGGGAATGAATCGAGAATAAAATTATTTTATCGAATTTGAATCTGTACTCTCTGATGGCTTTGTCTTTACATGATAGACAGTTGTGGACGCCTGATATTTTTGAACCTACTTTAGAATAGATGTCAGTCAGATGAGTGCTGCCTCGGTAGATCCTGATAGACTACCTACTACTTCCTCAAGGGAATGGTTCAAGATTAAAATTATGTTACCTGAGTTGTTGTTTAGTTATATTTTCTAAGTAATATTATAATTGTATATCTTACCTTTGTTCTGTAAAGAGGATTGCTGAAATCCCAATCTGGTGCTACAAATAAATATCCACATTTCGAGACTTTTCGGGAGGCCTGAAAAAGAAAAAATATAAAAAAGGTTAGTAAGATGTTAATAAATTGCAATTAGTTTAAGAACTACGAATAAGAAGAAGGTGATCTATGAAATATTGACTATTTTTCTTAGTAAAAGATACTCTCTGACAACTTTTTCTTTTCCCAAGGAAATGTTTTCTTGGGGAAAAGGTGGTCCCTGACAACCTTTCCTTAGCAAAAGATATTCTCCGACAACTTAGGAAAAGGTAGTCTCTGAAAAATGTTCCTTAGGGAAAGGTAGTCTCTGAACGTACGAAAAGGTGGTCTCTGACAACTTTTCCAAAGGAAAAGTTGTTCTCTCAAAGCTTTTTCTTAGGCAAAGGTGGTCTCCGACAACTTTTCCTTAAGAAAAGGTGGTCTCCGACAACTTTTCCTTAAGAAAAGGTGGTCTCCGACAACTTTTCCTTAAGAAAAGGTGGTCTCCGACAACTTTTCCTTAAGAAAAGTGGTCTCCGACAACTTTTCCTTAAGAAAAGGTGGTCTCCGACAACTTTTCCTTAAGAAAAGGTGGTCTCCGACAACTTTTCCTTAAGAAAAGGTGGTCTCCGACAACTTTTCCTTAAGAAAAGGTGGTCTCCGACAACTTTTCCTTAAGAAAAGGTGGTCTCCGACAACTTTTCCTTAAGAAAAGGTGGTCTCCGACAACTTTTCCTTAAGAAAAGGTGGTCTCCGACAACTTTTCCTTAAGAAAAGGTGGTCTCCGACAACTTTTCCTTAAGAAAAGGTGGTCTCCGACAACTTTTCCTTAAGAAAAGGTGGTCTCCGACAAGTTTTCCTTAAGAAAAGATGGTGTCCGACAACTTTTCCTTAAGAAAAGGTGGTCTCCGACAACTTTTCCTTAAGAAAAGGTGGTCTCCGACAACTTTTCCTTAAGAAAAGGTGGTCTCCGACAACTTTCCCTTAAGAAAAGGTGGTCTCCGACAACTTTCCCTAAAGAAAAGGTGGTCTCCGACAACTTTCCCTTAAGAAAAGGTGGTCTCCGACAACTTTTCCTTAAGAAAAGGTGGTCTCTGACAACTTTTCCTTAAGAAAATATGGTCTCCGTGAACTTTTCATAAGGAAAAATTGATCTCTGACAACTTTTCCTAAGGAAAAGGTGGTGTCTGACAATTTTCCTTAAGAAAAGGTGGCCTCTGACAACTTTTCCTTAAGAAAAGTTGGTCTCTGACAACTTTCCCTAAGGAAAAGGTGGTCTCTGACAACTTTTTCTATCGAAAAGGTGATCTCTGACAACTTTTCCCAGAGGAAAAGGTGGTCTCTGACATCTTTATACTAATATAATATAGATAATAGCTAATAAAATGACATCGAAGCATCACTTCACTATTAAATAAGCAGTCATTTTTAATAATCCTCTGAAAACTATTAATATCTCATATTTCTTTGAGTGTAATATTCAAATTAGAAAAAAATCCCCAGTTTTCTTCAGACAAAAAGCAATTATTTTCCCTAACCA